>LPNX011152856.1:1686233-1717754 GCA_001517045.1 Pseudotsuga menziesii | reverse complement strand
CCCCCCCCCCCCGGTCCTCAAAATACCCCAAAATTTTGCGGTGTCTTTGCATGTCCCCAATCTGCGTTTCACCGCTCCCACGCTCCCGCGTCCCAGAAACTTGGTGGAACACTGGTAAAAACCACATGCTATTTACCTAAAACCTTTAAAAATGCCCTTCTTTTAGGATTTCTACGAGGATTTTGCAGTTATTTGAGGAATTTCCATTGATGGAAGGTTTGTAGTGCCCAAGGGAGGACTTGATGAATATGTCACGAAAAGAAGAGGAGGGCATTTGTTTGTGATTTCAAATACGGGCTTCAAAGGGCAAAGTAATCTCACAGTGGATGTTCCCATGGGGCATCATCAACTCCCATTGTACAATGGCTCCTCTATGTGAGGTGCCAAGAACGAAACTCTAGTGAGAAAATTGGTGCTTAGTCTATTGGGCCATGGAGTCTATAACTGCATAAATTAGCACAGTTTCGATAGGTCTCAAGGGTTTGTGCTAAGATTGTCAACTATTTAGGAGTTGCACCCATTGTCACCAGATTGTACTCTCCTTACACTTTAGGCCAACTCCTAGAGGCCAAGGGGAGTCCCTAATATAGTGAAAATATACCTACACAACAAGAATGCCTCACAAGCAACCTTTTGACAAAGATCAGTTCCTTATGGAGTCAAAGCAATGAATACAAGCACGTTTACCAAGTACTTCAGTAGGATAGGAGTTAGTATGAATAAATGTTCACAATTGCAAATGATCAAAAATACTTGTTGTTATAAGAGGACAACCACAAATATGTGCTCAAATATATATGAAAACCACTAAGAACAATGCCAACTTACCAAGGAAAGTATCACTAATGGAGAGGGATAAAAATATCACCTTTGGGGCAGCGAATGGATGAGTACTACAAATCTGGAAATGACTTGCCAAAGTATGGTTTATACCAACTAGCGCCCAAAACTCACAAGAAGGTCAACTTTAACCACTAATGAATGCCCCAGAGAGTAGCGTTGATAATAGACCTTATTTCTAGCTTGTGAGACTCGCCAAAGATGAATTTTGATTGTTGTACCTATCAATCAGGTATGAAAAAAATACACTAGCATTTGCACATAACTATAAATCAGCCACAAAAAGAGGATGCCCTTCAAGATTGACCATGAAACAAATGAGGGTGCATCAATTGAATAGATTAGATTTTCCAATACCACAATATTTTTGTATTTTTAGGGGTTTTTTGGTGTTACCGGATCTGTCCACCCTGGGCGATGGATGCACGGATCCCCGTATTTTGTATTGATTTGGATTCGGATACACCAAGATCCGCCCAGGATTCGTCTCCATTAAAACTGCAAACATTTATTTAAATATTGGGTTGTCCCGTCACTATTGCAATCAGTGAGTTTTGTGTCCTGTTGCTTTCAGAGCTCGTTGCATTTAGATCCATGGTGCTTTCATTGTCTCGTTGATTTTGGAGCCTATGGCTTTCAAAGCTGCTTGTGCCATGATTTGTTAAACTGTATTGAAACTAGAAAGTGCAAGCGTCGTCAGGCTCAAACACATGGCCTCAAATGGATAGCGAATATGCTGCTTAAAGTGGCCTCGAACCCATGACGAAATGAATGTCGCAGCCTAGAACCCACTTTTACTTCAAAAAAGTATGACGGTGGTGTTTGTGTATGATTTGATTGTTTGTATAAACTATAAAATGACTTTACCTTTTTATAATCAGTTTCAATTAAATTATGCATAAGTAATAACAATTAACAAGCCATTTAAATAATTGGAATTACAATATAAATGGTAACTTTAGAATTATGAATTATATTGATTATTATTTATAAACATTATCCATCAATTATATATATATATATATATATATTGAGGTTTTATTTTTAAAATTTTATAAAATTATTTTTATATTATTTGTACTTGTTGTTTCTCTGTTGTATCCGGATCCTAGCTTTTCAAAAACTTGACGGATCTGTATTCAAATCCGTATCTATATCTGGATTTGAATCCTCTAACTTAGGTTTTCTCATAGGTTTTTTTTTTGTATTTTTTTTGTAGGTTTCTTATTCCATTAGTTATTGAGAAATTGGGGCTAGCATTTCTCTTAAGAATTGACAATTCAATATTTGAATGAACTAGGTCAAGGCTAAGAAACCTTAGGTTGTGTTAACACTTGACCTAGTTGGGGAGAGCAAGATGCCAAGGCCCAAACAAGAGAGACCCTTAAAGAGGATGTCTCGCCCAACAAGACTAAACTACCATGCGTAAAACCCTAAATTGCTTCTACCTTGGATGTCTCTAGTAGTGCAAGACAAGAGGTTCAAGATCTTGTCACAATTGAGAGAAAAAGGAGAAGAGAAAAAACCTCAAGAACCCTTTCACCTTAGACTAGGCTTGAAAGATTGTAGAGAAAACCTCAAACATCAAATTTGATCCTTGAAAAACCCTAGAAATGCCAAGAAACGAGGTGCACACCCTTTATTCTCTCATGTACACAAGTAAAAATAAGAATTGAGTCATATTTGATCCCATGATCTTAGGTACAAATGAGAGGAGGATGTCTTATTTACAAGAAAAAGTCACTTTATCCCTCCTCTAGGCCAACCTACCTTATTTAAGTTTAAAATGAACTTTTAGGGTTTGTCACCCATAATCTGGGGTCTAAATCTCATAAAACATAAAATGATGCTAAAATAAGATGATAGCTTCAACATGATGAGAAGTTGAGCTTGGAAGGAGGACACCATGCCCCATCTAACCCCAACATATGCCTTTTTCCCTCAACACCCTCCTTCAATTGATGGTATGACCTTCAAAAAGATGCTCTCAAGGTGAGCAATTTGCATTTCTTCATCAAGATGACCAAGTGGGTGGTAGTACAAAAAGATAAGGTCCAAGTGGGTATAAATAAGGTATGACAAGCCTTACAAGCGCAATCGCCTTTACAAAGCATAAAACCATATGTGTGGTTAGGGGCTCCTAGGCCATGTGCCCTAATGGAGTCACCCCAAGATGCACCAATACCCACCCAGGGCATAAATGCTCGACATGATGAGGAGTTATCGACCGCCCATCAAGGGGTAGTCAGTAGTGCCACAAGGCCAACACTTCTTGAAATGAGGACCAAGAAGATTTGCCATGACTTAACCAAGGGTCTTGAGCCCTGCTAGACTAATACTTTTACATAAAGGAAGCCATAGGGAGATAAGTTGAATATACGATTTGGAAAAATAGTTTTTTTTAATGACAAATATGCCAAGTCAACCATTCCGGTTGACTATTTTCCTAAGATTCTATTGGTTCTTGAATTCAATGGCTCTTTTTCTTATGAGGTGGCTCGTTTTCTTATAAGGCCTATTTTAGACCCCAAATTTACTCTAGTACTTCCTTTGCTTGATTTTCAAGCAGCCTCATAAGGTTGTTGGTTGCAACTCAAAATGAAATGAAATCTAATGTACTTTGTTCATAAAGGGAGAAACCAAAAAATATTCTTGGTATTGATTCCATCCAATGTTCCATTGGATCAACATGATCCATTTCTTCCAATCAAATCTCAATAGTAGAATTAAATGCATGAATCATCATAGGAGGGAAAAGAGTGACTAAATCATTAGATTTACCTAGTTGGTCGAGAAAAACAACATTGTTACTATTGGAAAAATAATCTCCTTCATAAATAGAAGACTAACCTTAACGATATTTCAGAAAGCATTATCTCGGGATCAACAACAAACAAGGATAATTTACATGTCATTTCTCTTGAATCAAAATCTTCTTAGGTTGGAAAAATAAGATATTTTGCTCATTCTGATTTTTTTACACAAATATGATATAATTGTTAAGGCAAATCAATTGGTTAGGCTCTAAGCTTCATATCCTTCTTCCTCACGATTTTCATAGTTCATATAGGATCGTCAAAATGTGTGCTAGTAAAATCATGAGGTTCATGAGTTTCCTCGTAATCCTCATTATTTTCGTCATCACGACATGTTGAATTTTCTATAGAGTGAAAAGATATAGTATCTTTGGAACAATCCTTTAAAAAATCATTATCATTGATGTTCTTACTAATATTCTTCTAAAATCTTGTTGGAAAGCATGGCATTTTGCAATCCCACTTGCCAGTAAACACATGTTGTAGCATAATCTTGGATCACTTTTTAAGGTCATCAAAATTAACTTCATTAAAATTCATGTATGACATGAAACCAATGGACATTATTAGAATCCCTAAGATTCTATGTATATGATTTGAGAATTATTATTGCCACAAATTTCCACTAGGTAGTGGATTAGGATACCTATGTATGGTAATGACGTCAATCCCACATTCCCTCAAAATCACACCAATAGTGTCATTAAATAGAGTTGGACCTAGGGGATTTAATCTCAAGGGATATGAATTGATAGTTTCAACTCTTCCCTATCACGAACAATGAGCCTATAACTTCAAAACAAGTGCATTCTAGTCCTAGGGGATGTCCTTCGTATAATCTTATCGATTCATCTTCCAACTTAAACCATTGAATTAGTGAAATTAAACCTGGATTGGACTTTAATCCATTGAAAAACAACAAATCATCTCATAACAACATAAAGTGATTGTTGCCTTGTAATAATGATGTTAAAATATGCACTTTTAATTTCTCAAGACAAGGTTGTAGGTGCGAGGGAGAAGGGGACGATGGAAGGATCATCTATTGATGTGATGGACAAGAAGTCTTTGAGTTTGCATGGGGAAGGCAATAGGTGAAGGGGAGAGGGGGGTGATGGGGGACCATCTATTGATGTGATGGACAAGAAGTCTTTGAGTTTTCATGGGGACTTGGCATAACCGCTAACAACGAAGTACAAGTCTTGTACTTGCAATGATTTAAGGACTCAATTTTCTTCAAAGCAAAGGGGTTGAAAGGAAATGTTGATTGGAGACTCAATGATGATTAGTCATGTCATCTTCTCTCTAAAACCTCTTGCCAATCTAAAGCTTGCTAGAATATACAATCGAGCCATATTTGTGCTACTTGATATTGAAAGAATTCACTACTTTTAGGTTCTACGAATGATGAATGTTGAGGCATAGGGCCAAACAAACCATGAGGCCCAAATGAAAGTGTAATGAACTACAGTTTGTTCGCTAAATATGTTGGAATTTGTGCAACTTCAGAAGTTATTCTTATTGTACTTGTATTGTACCTCCTACGGGAGTTGAACTTATTGTAATCTATCATACAAACCCTAGAAAGAACAATGTAGATCTTGGGGAGAAAAGCAAGCAAAAGAAAAGATAAAATAATAGTATAAATAAGAGGCGCCCCTCCTCATTATAAGGTACAGCTACACAGTGAAGTTCACAGTTTTCTGGGAGAGAGAAGTTCACACCTACTGAAGGAGAAGATTGTTTTTGGGGTTTCTATATCTGGAAGATACTTCCATCTTTTCTCTTTCTTTATTGTACACTGATCTCAGAATTATTATCTCTAGACAAAGGTTGTTGGGTTTTCCCCCATTTGGGTTTCCCATGATACAAATATTTGTGTTATTGTTTAGTGCTTTGTCTATCTTCTAGTGATCCTATTGATAAATGCAATTAAGATATGTTGTTATAATCTTATGAAAATCTAACAAAATAAATATCCAAAACATATATGATAGTATAAAAGAACTCATACAGATAAATATATATAATTTGAGAAAATATGAGGTGATATGATTACAAATAAGAGGGCCCGTACATATAATTCTTAGAGGGTGTCTTGGTGACTCTTCACAAAGAGTTGCATCGGTGTATTATTATTATTTATTTTGTGCTTATTAATATATTTATGTTCATAACATTGCCCACCCCTTTTAAAATGCTTTGTTCTCAAAGCATAGAAAGGTTATGTCTTGTCATAATTCTTTATATTTGAGGTTGACAACAGGAGATGATATGATCTTCGAAGTGTGGAATAAAATTGTCAAACTGTAAGAGGATTTAACCACCCTAACACAATCTTCTATAATACTGCATGGTGACTACCCCTATAACTTGGAAATTCTTAAGATTTCATGTTTGAACTTCTTTTCAACATAGTAGCATATTCTCTTTTGCTTTCATTTTGATTTTGTTAATAGCTGTCTGGACATAACTTGTTGTTTTATGTCTACAAACATTGTGTCGATTTTGTCCTTTTTCAGTATTATGATTCTTTTGTAACTATGAATATTGTTGTTCATGTTGATTTTTCCGTTGGTCATGACAACTCCTATGGTTTGGATGGCGATAAGTAACCCTTGTTTTTTGAATTTTATTCTTGGAACATTCGTCGTTTGAAACTTTTTGATTCACTGGTTGACATTATTCTCAAATCAACATTCTTCTGAATTGGGACGTTAATTGGATCTATATTGGTTCATTTTTTGGGATGTTAATTGGATCTATATTGGTTCATTTTTAATTTTTTTCTGACCTATGAATTTTGATGTTTGATAACTCATTTATTGCAACTGGATCAGTCATTGTCTCCTTATCGACCATTGATTCCTTGTTCATAGATTTCTCTAACTTGTTTTACAGTTATTTTCTTTTTCATTCTTAAGTTTCTTAATTTGTGTAAATAAATCTTGATTATGACTTCTTAAGCATGTAAGTTCTTCATCCTTATCCACAACAACCTTTTCTTCTTTTTGCATTTTTTGTATTGACTTTTGATTTTCCTGTGAAATCACCTTTGAGATATCCTTGAAGTCTTTAGCTGATCAAGCTTATGAATCTGACTTCATTGTATCATCCTGCAAAGTGATTTTCTTCTTTTTATAAGAAAATGTCAAAATTTTTTTCCTTGTGTTGAAAATAAATGTATCCAATGTATCCATCTAAGTTGAATCTAGAATTACGTTACCATCACCGCTTCACAACAAATTGTGATTTATAATCTTCAATATTTAGTTGTAAATCGCTTATTTCATATTGTTTCTTATTAACTTTTCGCCTGTTTTTTACTCAGGAATACTAATTCATTAGCGAATTCAGCACTAATACAATTATTGCATTCAACAGGAGCATTAGAAGTAGTAACGTCTTTCCTTTCAATTGCCCCTTTAATTTTAAGTAGCACCTTAACATAATATTTTGAAGTTTTAGGAATTCTTCCTTTTTCTCATTATTAAAGTCCATTTTATTTCTCTCAAAATTTTCGTCAAAAACACTTATTATGAAACTTCTATCTTCCTTTACACTTTAATACTTCCTTACCTCAACACTTTTTGCAGCATATTCCTTTTTTATTTTGATTTTTATTAAATTGAACTTAACTAAACCTTCTATAACTTTTGAATTGGCTTTCAGATCTTGAGTTGTAATTCTCTCCCTGTCATATATATATATGAATGAGATTAACCACCCAAGTTATTTTTTATTTTGATATTTATTGAGTTGAATTCAAGTAAACGTTTTATAACTTTTTAATTGGCTTTCGGAACTTGAATTGTAATTCTCTCTTTCATATATATATAAGATTAACAACCCAAGTTCTAACTCTTTGTAAAGGTAATTTGGGTAACTTTGTTAAAACTTTATTTAATAATATAATGCCAAACCATTCTTTTGTTTAGTCTTTTATGTTTTGTTTTAACCTAGTATACATGACCTAACTCAAGGAATGCTAACCATTCTTTTGTTTACTCTTTTATGTTTTGGTTTAACCTAGTATTTATGACCAAGCTCTTTAATAGACAAAAATGGAACTTACCTGAAGAGATGTGTTCAATAGATATGCACAATGTCAGTTAAATGATAGATCTATCTGCTGGGGTTTGCAATTCATTTTGTCGTCAATGGATTTATTTTGCAATTTATTTTATGTTTTATGTTTTAGGAATAGTGAATGTAATGCTTGCTTTGAGCTTAGTAGAATATATTTGCAAATTCATTTTCCGTGATAGACTTGTAAATGTGTGAAGGTTTGTGGTTCCAATACAACTTCGCTAGATTTAGTGAGTGTTTTTGTTTCCAATAAAAATTAACTAGGTTTAATGATTTGTATCGTAAATGAAGAAAATACATATGTTCAATAAATCTTGAAATGTCTAAATGCGCCTGTGTTTTCAATTTGCAGGTCAGATCCCTGGATTGGGATACATTATATTTTGTTCATCAACATGTATTTATATACATAGAAAGGTCATTAGGGTTGGCTCCAATAGTTCGATCCTGTTATTCGGCATTTATAACCCATCAAAAAATATTCGGGAAAATAATCAAAGAATGATATATATTAACAGTTTGTTTTTGGGCTCGATATAAGCCATATTATTGTGACAGAGAAAAGCTATGTCATAAAAGTTTTATTATTATAAAATTAATATTGGAAAATTATTGGTAATTTAGTTTTCTGCATATGCATTCATAATCTCTCATAAAGTTTGATGTTATCACTATAACTAAAAATCGCATTGGAATTTTGAATTACTTCAAATAAATTTAGGTATTAAATGCTTGATTAATAATCTATACATCTTCATAAATTAGTAAATGATATATATTAAAAGTTTGTTTTCGGTAGGAAAAAATGTTATTATTAGCACGGTGTTTTTTCATGGATTTTATAGGAAAGGATTTCCAAACTTTGTGTATGCCAAAATGGCAAGATAACCTTGTAATTTGTAGTATTTATATATTCATTTTCGAATGTGATTCCTATCGGCATTGTGCATCCGCCGTGGTGTGGATGTGCTAGTACGCTCTATCGAAGACAAAAGAATTTTTAAATGAACCGTCACACCTTTTTGGCTCTGGCTCTTCACGAGTGGTAATGTAATGTCATTTGCCCGAATTATTTGTGGACTAAAAAACCCTCACTATCTTTGTTGAGGAGAACTACGCACGGCGCTGTAATTAGATTGTTGCCCACGAATTCACTTTGACAATGGATTCTTATTATCAGATTCATTCTGAAAAATCGCGATTGTAAAACTGTTACCCTTGCTTTGATTCCGTTCGGATTGTGATGCCCTAGATGGATTTTTATTATCTGATTTATAACCCAGTTGTCATAGATTGAGTCAACGCAACAAACCTCACGAATTTATTCTTAATTTCCACGATATTTTATTATTGGTGACCTGCGCTTCAACTTTTTTAATGATACAATTTGTTGATTTCAAGGCAATTTTATGTTGGTTCACGACAGCTTATTCTTGTTCTCGTTGTGCTTGCAGCCTGTTAGAAACCTTTTCTTATGGGAATTCGATACAAATTGAAATTACAATGTTAATTTATAGCTTATGACACTAGTCACATGGTACAATCACTCTTGATTAGATTTCAATTATTATTATTATAATTTTAAATGGTGGCTAAGAGAAACCCAATAATGCATGACGGAATTCAGTCGCTATTCTTGTAACCTTTATTATAATGCCATGTGGTTCACTCTTTTTCTTTTTGTTGCTTGCGTTAATTGATTACTCAGAGAGTGTAGACAGAGGGTCTGCTTATCGATTTCTGGTTTTATTTTCCTTCATATCTGTTTGGCAGCGGAGTGATTCTTTCTCCAACCTTTAATGGTATTTCTTTCTCAGGTACTGAAATGCTCTTCGTCTAACATAAATTTTAAATTTTACTGGCCAAAAGCGGGGTGTTCAAAGACCTGGTTTGCAAGACCCAGTTAGACAAGATCTAGAAGTTGTGGCCATGGGCTAAGGGCTGGTTCAATGTGATGAACTACAGTTTCATAAAGATAAATATATATAATTTGAAAATATACGAGATAGAAGTTGTGGCCATGGGCTAAGGGCTGGTTCAATGTGATGAACTACAGTTTCATAAAGATAAACATATATAATTTGAAAATATACGAGATGGTATGATTACAATTAAGAGAGCCAATATAATTCTTAAAGGGCACCTTAGAGTCGTTCCTTTTAATAATAATAATAATTTGCCTTATGCTTATTGATATATTTATGTTCATAACAAAAAGAAGGGTGTAAATGGATATAGGACGGGGAAAGAGATTTCATCTCCATGTGCCCCCTCCTATGAAGTAAAGTGGTGGTTTGAGAATGTGAGATCTCTCTTTTACATTGGTCATATCATGGTGAAGAGGTGGAGGTTGGGTATTAAATGGTTTTAAGATTGCTCTCTTCATTTGTGTGCAGTCTCTCAATATAAGTCTATTTCAACATGCATGGTTCTCATGCGCGGGATTATTTGGTCTTTCCATGACTTGATTCAAAACTTTCTTGGCATTGAAGCCATTTTCAACAAGTGAGATATTAAGTTGGAAGGTGGTCTAGGATGGTATTGTTTGCGCTTCTCTCATATTGTTTTCAACTCCCAGTGTTAATGATTCTTATAGGATTGTTTGTCTTAGAGTGTGAAGCACTATAAGGTAGGATTGTTTGTCCTAGAGTGTGAAGCACCATAGGGCATTGGCATTATTGTAATGGTTGTTGGGTCCTTTGTGAATTCAAAGGGTTTTAGAATGGGTTTTGTCAGTGTGAAAAAGATTTAGCAATGACCCAAGAAAATGTGATATATTTAGCAATCCAGTGGGCAAGGTGGAGGGATAGGTTTGAGGAGCAAAATTTGGAGAAACCAATTCACTTTGGAAATAGGTTTGAAGGAATCATAATCTAAATCATGTGCCTCTATGACTATTCTAGACAAAACCAACTAAAAACATCCTCTACCTTAGCATTTGTGCAAGCCCTGGTCAAGACATTGTAGCTCATTTGAACCTCCTTCTAGAGGTCCTACTCTCTCACCATCTTGATCAAAGGGATAAATTCATGGACTTTACCCCTTGTAAAACTTCAAAGGACAAGCTTTTGGCCTTGTTATGTACAATCTCAAAGCTATTAAACATTACAATTGTGGACTCTATTGCAATTGCAAACATTGGTATTCATTCAATTAATCTACAATTAAAACATATGTGGACTCTTTTTCAATCACAAACATTGGTATTCATTCAATGGCTCTACAATTGAAGCATAAAACGTAAAAATATTAGATAAGATCAAATATGTAAAAATATGATTGATAAAATGACTTATTGTTACAAAATGATTGAGGGACGCCCTCAATCATTTTGTAACAATATAACATTTTATTAATCATATTTTTACGTATTTATCTATATTTGATCTTATCTAATATTGGGAAGTCAATTGTAATTTACTTTTATGCTTCAGTTGTAGAGCCATTGAACGAATACCAATGTTTGCAATTACACTAGAGTCCACAACTGCAATGTCTAATAGCTTTGAGGTTGTGCACACAGCCAAAAACTTATCCTTTAAGTTTTACAAGGGATAAAGTCCATGAAGCTTTGATCAAGATGTGATATATATATATATATATATAAAGTGCTTTACTGAAAAGTTGTCTTTTAATAAAATCTTTTATTATTGTTTTTAATATATATATATAGTTTTTGTGTTATTGTTATTTCCTTTTATTAATGCATATATTGCCTTCCTCTTTTGAAGTGATTTATCTTCAAAGCAATTTTAAATTCTCCATGGTGTTGAGTTATTTTGATTATGGATCATGGGTAATACTTGTGAAGTTGTTGATTTGTGAATTCTTTTAGAGGATGATGTAGGATTTCTGAGCCATATAATTTGTAACATAGGTTCCTTTGCCATCTGAATTATATAAATTGTTCTTGGAGGTTTGTGGCGTAGGTTCCCAATTGCATCAACCCAGTTTGCTTTTAATACCAAGTCCATCTTGATGGGTGGTGAAGCATAACATCTAGTATGTAATTCCAAATCGTGTATTTGTATGGATATTTTATGACATCTTCCCATTCCATTCACTTCTTGACCATAAGAGACCAGAACAATGAAATCCTTCACAAGGTATACAAAAAGGTTCAATTGTTTTGTGAGATTTATATCCATAAAATTGTGAGTACTTCCCTAATCTACGAGGATAATGATATTTTTATCTTTTATGCTACCCTTGAGTTTTAATTTCTTTGGTTCTATTTTTCATGTGAGTGTTGCAAGTGATATCATGGGGTTTTCATCTCGAATGTTCTAGCAATTTTCATTTTTTTTAAATGAGGGGGAGTATATCGTACTATGGATGGTTGCACTTCTTTTTTTTGCGTCTTTTTAGCACATGTTATTGTTGCCAATGATACCTTTGGGATTTTTTCATCATTGTCAGAGTTTAACATGCCCTTTTCAATAGAAACCTCTACTTTCCTCCCATATATAATTTTGCAATGATATAAGTGATCAAATGCATATTTATGTCTTGGAACCCGCTTCTTACTACACCTACTACTATTGTTTTCCTTCCTTTTTATTTCATCATAAGAAGTTCCCACTAGGTGTATCCAATTATCTTTCAACTTCATACCTATTTTTTTTTATTGTTGCATTTGTGACCAAATGACTACGTGTCTCCACAATATCTGCATTCATCCTCCATCCATCGCGAATAACCCTCATCAAATCTTTATTTTTTTTATTTGTTTATTTATTAGTACTGGGGGAATCGGTAACCGGGCGATTCTGGCACTCGCGTGACACGGGGTCCGTTTCCGTTGGCTGCCACTATAACCCCAGGTGCATCCACACAGCTCGCAAGCATGGGGCACGGATTAGTCAGGGTGAGATTTGAACTTGAGACCTCCTTTACAACATTCCTTCATTTACACGACACTTGCCAGTCAGTCTACACCCCTGCGGGCTACCCTCATCAAATCTTGATAATGGGAATCTTTCGAGTTTCTTTTCCATGACTTTTGCTTTACATAGGGTTTTTTTAATGGTCATAACATTGTGTAGTTTCAATTTGTTATGGATGTGTGTTGTTATCCCAATCATATATGATTGGACTAGACGTCTCATAGATATTCTAGGAACTTGTGTAGCCAATGATTCCCAATCATACGTAAATTGATTGTGTAGATGAGTAAGCTCTTAAAAAAAATCTTCTTCTTTGATGCTTTAGAATCTTTTAAAGAAATCATTATTGAATAAATTCCAACTCGTCAAATATGATGACTTTTTCCACTACATGTACCAATTGTACACATCATCTTCAAGTTGCATGGAAGCATTCTTGATTTTTTCATCATCGGTATCAATGTTATAAATCATAAAATTTTATTTTCCCTTGTTGAACCATGCCACCTCGTCCTTTTCGTTTTTGTCATATTTTGACAATTCTAATTTTGTCCTCATTGGGTATGCAAAATTTGGTTGATTGGTGTAGGGTGGAAATTGGTTGGCAGTGGCTAAATTGCTAAGGCTCGTGTTTGGTGGCAGAATTGGTGTATTCAATAACTTGGTGGTGGGCTAGGTGTGCTTGGAGAACTTTGTTGTGAGACAGTGATAATGGTGGTTGTAAGATTTTTTATGAGCTCCTTCAATTCATCTTAATTTTTATCTACGATTTTTTTGAGTTCTATTTGCTCATGTTGCAGGTCATTATGGTTATGGGTACAAAAATCCCTTTCATCAAATCTTCATGCATTGCATTCTACAATTTTTGTCTTTCTTCATGTTTGTCTAATCTCAAATTCAGGTCTTTTCTATCCCCCATTTTTCTAGCTTTGGGAGGAGAACTTCAAAACTCAATATTGGCAGGTTGAATCTCACTGTTGGATGTATTTAATTAATGCATATAGATAATCTTAACTGAGTCTATAAAAAAATGATAAGGTCTAGCATTTTTTTTAATATCGGATATAGTTAAAAATATTTATTGGGTTGGTAAATGTTTTTACTGGACCCCTCTTACGTAAGGGACCGATAAATATAGATGTAATTGTGCTTTATACTCTCATAATTGGTCGTAAGTAGTATGCTGTTAGACATTTTAGATGGAATTGGATAAGACTTCATGCAATTTTTTTGGAACGTTGGTACATATATTAAATTTTAGAGTTTTTGTATCTTTTTGGTGTAGAATTGGCTACAACTTAATAATAAAAAATACAGGTCGTGAAGATAAAAGCCATGCACTTAATTTAGTTCGTTGAAAATGCCTTCTTGTGGATTTGCAAGCTACTCATCTCTCCTAGGGTGAAATAATACATTGCATTGCACCTCTTTCATGTACTAAGATTGTTGGATTGGTACAAGTGTTAACATGTCTAATAGATAGTTACAAGAAAGGTACAATTTTTTCCTTGAAATCTTTCAATGGTTGTGGAGAGACTAGGCCCTTTACAACATCATTGTCATCATTGTCTCACTTCAATCATCTCCTTTATTATTGCATCTCTTCTATCTTTTCTTCTTTGTGCCTTACCTTTCTATAAACAATTTTGTTCTTTCAATAAGTATGTCTTTATCATTTCAACATTTTTTGTACTTTCATATCAAATGCCATATCTTTAGGAGATTCTCAATTTATTATTATATTATTCATTTAATTGTTTGTATTTTTCAATCACCTTCGCTTTTTCTTTTTGGTCTCTTTCTTTTCTTGGATTATTTATGAGTTATACTGCAAAAATATCCATGTAGTACTTATTAATCTAATATTCGATGATCAACTAGAAAGTACAATTCTATAAAGATTTGACAATCCAATCCAAAATATGAAATATACGGTTTTCGTTTGAGGGTTGCTTGACTTAGTTGTCTTTTTCACTAGCCACTTTGAAATTTTATTGAGTTGCCCTTGTTGTTTTAATTGTCATTGATGGCAACAGTGCCTGTTGAAGGTTGCATCGGTCATAGGTCAAGACACCTCTTGTGTTGGTCTTGGTACCACTCATGCTTGGTACCCCTTGTGGAGGCTTGGAAGCTTTGTGATGGTTGTGTCATGGTTAGAGTCTTGGGAGTCCTCTTGGGATTTTCCAAGCCCAAGTCTGAATCCCTTGGATGCCTTGAGACAATGCCAAAATCCCTAGTTACCCTTTGACTTGGTTGAGTACCCCAAAGTTGTATCTTGGTCTCACTTGCATTGTTGCTTGGTTGATGGTCTCCATGTTGATTGGTTGTTTTGCTTTTTTGAAGTATCCTCTTGTCAAAACCCTATATCATTACCCTTTTTAGTCCTATTCATTGGTTCTAAAGCCTACTACATATCCTAATGTCACTCTTCTCTTTTAACCCTTAAATTTGATTGATAATAGTAATTCAATTATCATATAATCATTTCAATTTAAAAGAAATAATTTAATAATTAATGAAAACACAACAAGAGTTTTAATTAGAAAAACCCTAATTTAAGTAAACAATAAATAAAATAAAATAAAAATTTAATTCAAGGATTTGGAAAATCTATGAAAGAATTTTTAAATAATAATAGAAATCTTTATAACAGTTTAAAAAAATATTAATTAGTTTATTTTATTAAGCATTTAAGTGACCTTAAAAACTAAGTCGATTCCCACACAAAAATATAAAATAAAACTTACCTATATGAAGAAGTCGACCCAGTTGAAGTACATTTACTTTTCCACGTTGAAACAATATAAATGCAATGCCATTCCTCTCCAAATGAAGTGAATTTGATCTCCTTTTGAGCTCTGATTTTCGGGTATCTGAGTGAGCAACAGATGATAAATGATTTTCTTGAACTTCTACAGTACATCATCTATTGGTGATTGTAGACTGAGGCTGCCTCAGTACTTGCGGGTCACATTAGAAGACAATTCTATGTTGCTGTCAACATATGAGTTATTTTTTTTGATTTTAATTTTAAAGTCTGATCTTGTAGAGGGGGCCACTTGACTTCTTAAATGTTATCATGTAATTATATAGTTTAAAAGATAAATATAACTTAACGAATGAGTAGTTGGAGCGGGTATAACCACTTGAGTAGTTGGATTGGACGTACCTTCCCAAATACTTGTCTTTGATGGTTGTGTATGAACGTTAATGTATGCTTGAATGTGATGTGAAAGCCTAGCTTTCAACATTTGGTGCCGTTGCCTTTTCTAGCCTGAAGAACATCATGAAGATTAAAAGACTGCTCGTGTGTTTTGAACCTGAAAAAGACTGCTGGTGCGTTCATGAATCTGAAAAAGACTGCTATTGAAAAATATACGAAAGGAGAAGCTTAAAGATTGTTATCGAAAAAGAGGCCGACTATTGATGCTGCGTGAAAGATTGAGGAAGGGCGATGTTTTTGTGCATTGCGCTGCTGGATTGTGTAAATAAAAATCCACCTATCTCCGACTATCGTATCGCCAGAATTCTGTCCATGTGACCATTGTTGCCATAATAAATTTGTGAGTTTCATTGTATGTTGGTTGACCTCCATATTATGTCGGGATATCGATATATGTCAGTAAAGAAACCTGCAAATGTCAAATTTTACGTGTGCACCGCTCATGGATCAAAGGCGTTTTTATAGAGAGCGCTTAACATCATACGAGTCCAGGAAGAATAGTTTGATCAACAGCAAGAGAGGATTGGGTCGAAACCAAAAGAGATCACGAGGAATATAAACTTGCAGGATTGAAGAAAACTCGTACTTGTGGACACTCTTAAAAATCTGCCTGTGCATTAGAGAAAGAGAAAATTTTGTTGTTCTTAGCTTTTCTCCCTTGCTTGTGGACTGCTTGAATTATAGAAAGAAGAAGACTAAGATTCAATTTGTTACGTGATCATGTTCTTTGTATTGCTCGAGTGAAAATCCTGCAACGGACATGAAATATTTCCCAACGTTAATATCTAATGGCTGCTGAATGTTGCAGACTTGGTCGTGGCCATTCTTTACAACGCCAGTCAACCAATAGACTTCCTAACGAGCACACAGTATAAGCAGATGATTAAAGAGGGAATCATGTGTTGATCAACATTCGAGCAATCACTGCTTCTAGATATGTCGATCAGTTGACTTGTCCATTTGAATACTGATCATCAATTATATATATGTGTACCCGACTACCTTCTTATCAAGAATTTGATTATCACTTTGGAAATATAGCTTTAGCGTGACCTTCTAAGTAGCCATAGGAAAGCATGGATGTAAGTGATTTGTAAAGCCCTAGAAAAGCCTTTTTTGTAACTGACCAAAGTTTCCTTTTTGTGGAACAGCTTTCAATTACTATTGGTATAATGCTGGCATATTTATTTGGGTTGTTTGTTCCATGGAGGCCTCTGGCAATAAGACGGGTTTACAATAATGCAAAATTTATAGTTATTTTCTGAAAATATTAAAATCAACTGTCCATGGGTGGTGATGCAGGAATAGTTCCCAGTGTTCTGTTGATTGTTGGTCTCTTCATTATCCCGGAGTCTCCAAGATGGCTGGTGAGTGTTTGGAAAGATTAAATTCTTGTAATAAATGGTATATACTATAAACTACATAAGTCAGAGAAATTTCACATGCCATGCTTTGTAAAAGAAAAATCTTATCTAACATATTTTCATGCTGGGAGCAGGCTAAAATAGGCAAGGAATCAGGTTTTGAAGCTTCATTACGGGCTCTCCGTGGCCCTGATGCTAATATTTTAGTTGAAGAAGCTGAAATTAAGGTACAGAGCCTTTGGTTTTTTGCATGACATCCTTTGGTTTATTTCTTCTTGTAATCTGACTGTGTATTAATGCTCATTTGCGAAATCTATTTTACTTATTCTATTCCTGTTGCCATTTGTTTCCTCTGTTCAACAAATTTTCTGGATTTCTTGTGCACTTGGTTAATATTACAGTGGAAGAAATGATACCCTTGTGCTTCTATGCAATCCTGCAATTCTAGCGAAGCCTTTTTTGGTTGATGACATTTGGCTTGTCATTTTATGTCCATATTAATTAATAAGTTTAGCACTGCATGAATTTTGCTTCACAACAGGGGATTGGCAAATAGTCTATATAAAGAGGATGTGCTTGCAACTAACACAAAGGTCTTGCTGTATGACAGAGTGCAGTGGAGGCAAACAATCAGCAAAGCAAAATCAAAATCTCTGACCTTATTGAGCGAAGATATGCACTGCCTCTGACTGTAAGTTTTGGGGACAGATAAGATATGGATATGATATGGATATGAATGGGGACAGATAAGATATGGATATGCAAATCCAAGGGTATTGTGTGGTTTCTGCCCCCCCCAACATAGTATCCAGTAACTAGGGCTGTAATCAATACAGAGGCAAATAAACAATTTTCTTTCTAGATTGATGTGATGCCACAATATTTTTTCCATGTTGAATTATGAGTGTTGAATGATATAGTGAGCCAATTGATAGTGCACATATAACCTTCTTGCTGACACACAGTTAACATAGTTGAGTACCTAGTGGTCTCTCTTAGGGAGATTGTTTCCTAATGATGTAATAGCCAGATTTTTGACTGTGTCTATGTGTCAGACAATAAATCAGGTTTGACATGGGTGTTTATCATTTTGAACAGATAGTATTACGGCTACAATCTGCAGATATCATTATGTCTTAACGTGTCGTTACTTGAGAAGCTTATTTTAGTTTCACTGTGGTCTGAAAAGAGTGTCAAGGGACCCAATTAATAAGAACTTTAGTAAACTGAAATATGTCGACATGAACAGATCTGAGAACCTATTTCTGTATTGGGAAAAGGGTTCATAGACTTAACGAGATTGTTGCAAAAAATCATGCTACAGGTTTTCATATTTTGTTTTGTCAATCCCATTGTGATAAGATTTAAGGGTTCTGTTTGGGCATTTTTTTACTTGAAGTTTTCTATTTGACAAGTACCAGAGGTTAATATGATGCTCTTGTATCTTTGTGCTTCACTTTTCTTACAAGTAACAGATAGGTCTTGTATTAAAAAGAGGCAGTGGCAAAAGGTAAATAGCTAGGACAAAATACAGATAATAGGCCAAAGCCTTAAGTTCAAAATACAAAACTGATCCAGGTTCTGCTGATTTGCTGGGTTAAAAGTTTCAGATTGTGTAGTAAGTGATTATTCCCCTTGATCTACCCTAGTTTTAACCCTATTTGTATCTCATTTCTAATCTAAATAAGAGTTAAAGTATTATGCTGTAATAAATCTTGATTGCTGGTTGGAAAAGATATATTGTAGCAAGGAACAAGACTATGTTGACTATTTTCCCATCTGAGTTCCCTCACTCCAACTATTGTAAATAGTAGTCTCCTGAAACATCTCATATGTCACAGAAAATTGTCTCAAATGACTCATATGGCAATAAGGAGCATGGACATATCATCACATACTGCATGCAACCTTTGGAAGCATGAGTTGGAAACCTCCTAAAAATAGCACATGCTTATGCTATCGCACTTGCAAATGAGGGGGGTATACTAATTATGTAAGGATTATGACCTACTTCCACATGGAATTGGTCTTATGGCATTTGTATTTTTTTTTTAAACAGTTATAGCCGTGGATACAGCGACGACAATTTTTTTAAAAATTTCACAGCCGTGGATACAGCGACGGATCGGCGTGGATACAGCGACGGCCAGGCATGGATACAGATACGGCCAGGCGTGGATACAGAGACGGCCAGGCGTGGATATAGCGACGAATTAGACATCTAACAAAATATAGAACATTGTCGCTCTTGCGACGCAAATTAGGGGTCGTCTCTATTGCGACAGAATAGTTTCCACGGGAAAAAAAACACTTAGACGTGGCAATATCCACGCTTTTCCGTGGATATTGCCACATTTTTGTCGTGGCAAAATTGATCACTTGTACTAGTGTCTGCGTCATTTCGACCATACTGCATAGAGCAGCTGATTGTAGTTATTGTTGATTTGCAAACATAAGTCTGCAAAAGTCGGTGCTTGCAGAAATAGATTCTTTGTCGAAAGATTTGAACTGTCGGTTGCATAATATTTAGTCTGGCCATGAGATATCTGTCTTATAAGCCTGCGGATTCCAACCACAAGAGTTGATCGTTAAACACAACCACCATGCAAAGAGAACCTATGCAAGTTGTATCAAGTTGGATACATATGGATTGCTTCAATGTCTGTAATACAACCACTGTCAATGGAAACATAAAACTTATCGATAACAAACACAAGAATTAATGTGTCTTTCAACCTTCATTCATTAGCGTGATGGCTAGGTTTTCTTCTCGTTCATCCATTTTACTTTTGAATGCCAAGCCCAATAGATATATGAAATACATTTACGATGTTTTTCTCAGTTTCAGAGGACCCGACGTGAGAAGAGGGTAGTCAACCATCTGTTCCATGCCATCACAAGCGAAGGGCTCTGTGCCTTCCTTGAAACCCAAAGTTTGAATAGAGGGGACGACATCTCTGCAACCCTACCCCACAGAATTCAGGCTAGTCACATCTTGATGCCCATTTTCTCGACTAGCTATGCACAATCGCCGCAGTGTCTTCAAGAATCCTCGCTTATTGCACTGCATGTCAACCTCGACCAAGGGATTGTTATCGTGGTTAAACTGACTATAGTGAATGACCTACTGAGCCAATTAGATTATAATATCGATAGAAGGACCTACTGAGCCAATTAGATTATAATATCGATGAACAACTATTAATCCAATGGTTTCTTGCAGGATTTTCACAGAAGATATGAAGACACATTAGTCTGGACACATTCAAGACATATGAAGAAGCACTCACGAAAGAATTGCAAGTTGAGATGGATGATGACTATCTAGCACACCTTGTCGACAATCGTATTGAAGAAACATTAGAAATAATGCAAAAATCATTAAGGGAACTAAACCTCAAAGGACAAGATATCTGGTGCACGAACTGCTCAATGATCGACCATATCAGAGACAATTGTCGACAAGACGTTCGCTTTGTTCAAATGAAATGTTTTTGTGATATTTTCTAGGAACATGGGCTGCACACAACAAAAGATTTCCTTTTCAACATGAAGAATGACAAAGCGTCTTGGTACACAATCTGTGAAGTAAAAATCCATGCAACAACCGACTGCCACTTGAACCTGAAGAATCGACAAAACTATCATGCATTCTATCAAACAAATGTTGTCGCACAAAATAACAATGATAATATCCCAAGGAACAATGAACAAAATGAGCAAAGTAATCAGAAATATGAAGGCCAGAGATACGAGCGTCGGTAGGACAATAATTGTCGTGGAGGATTTGCTGGTCGAGGCCGATTCACTGGAAGTCGAGACATTAGACCACGATGACCAATTCAGTGTTTCACATGTTACAATGAAGGCCACATATATGTAGACTGTTTGTACAAAGATCGGATCGACCTAAAATTTTGTACCAGTTGTGGTGTGGGCGATCACTCTTTAGAGGATTGTCCCATCATGCTTGACAAAATAAATAAAAAGAAAAATGTTAATTTATTGTCGTGTGTTCAAAAGTATGATGTAATTCGTACAAAGAATTTACAAATAGTCACTAGACAAGGAACAAAAACTGGCAGCACTAATCTAAGAATAAGTAAAATAAAAAGCAAAGATTACTATCCTGATCCAATAAAACAAAACCAATTATATAATGATGCATCAAATATGTTTCAAGAATTCACTATACAAGAAGTAATCGAGGAAAGTCGACCGAATATATCACAAGAATTACTTAACTTGATACATAATGATAAATCAGTAGCATAATTTATTGATCTGTTATACAATATTAAGAACAAAACGGGTATAGATAAACAAACTAAAAATATATGCATCCTAAATAAAAAAGACAAAAGTGATGTTGACCCACTTGTCGACTTAGAAATAGAAGGATATCACGTTCGACAAGTTGTTCTTGATTTTGGATCCCATGTAGATATTATGACACGAGATACATGGGAGCAACTGGGCAGACCTCGACTTAACAAATCGAACATATATCTAAAGTTAGTAGACCAAGGACTTATCAAACCTATTGGGGTATGGAGAAATGTCAACAGGCAGAAAGTAATCGTCCCAATTCATACTTCACAAGGTGAACCTTGGACCGAATCCATAGACGAGGAAGTTGATGTTCGAAAAATATACCAGATCCAGAATAATGAAGATTATACCGAGCCAAATATTTATGGATAACTTCATTTGGGGAATCAAGACTTAGTTGGCTATAATTCAGACGCCAAATTATATGATTGGGAGATGGAAAATTATGAAACTCAAGCAAGAGGATGTTGGACTGTCCAATCCATCTCGAAAAAATTGACAAGTCGATGTTTCTCTGTGTCCATCGTACCAAAAATATTCAAAAGAAAAATTAGGGAATACCCTTCTCTAGCGCCAATTGAAACAGAAAATAAATCGTCTCTTCGGTATAAAGAAAGAGAGTTACCAGTCCTCCACATAAAACAAGTTTCCAAAAAATTAGGTGAGCACTATCGACTAACAAGCCTGGTCGAAACATTTACATGACAAGCTGATCGATGGTGGGATACCCATCAACCAAGGCTACAAACGTGGACAACAACTTCGACATACTTCGTCGAAAGATTCGGCGGGAGGAAGCTAACTAAATAGGCACAAATACTTGTCTTCACACAAGGTCAAGATCCCGAAAAACATATAAATATATGTGAGAGAGAATGGAGAAGACTTGGTTACAAAGATGAACGCATATGGCTGCCCCTATTTCCATCCACACTGGACGTTTTACCAAGTAAGTGGTATAAGATGGAAGAAGAGCGAGGCGAAACGTTCGTATGGAACAAACTCAAGGAAAAATTTACCAAGGACTTTAAATTCATACTAGAGGATGACAAACTGGTCGAAGCAACGAAACAAATAAAAACATTACAACCGAGTGCTAGTCATACTTTGACACAAAATCATAACCGACCAAAAGCACAATGTAATAACATTCGGTCTAATAGAATACCACAGTCGACAAGACTTCGACTAGAAAATGAGCATACACATGGAAAAAGTTTCCAGTGGAAATCTGATCATCCAGAAACGGTAAAGCCAATTAGAACCATACTTAAGGTCGAATCGACAAACGAAGAAGATACCAATCGAATGACGGCATCGGAATTTCCAGCATCATTTTTGCAGTTCAAAGAGGGAAGTCGACAAATCAATGAAATCAAGGCGCCATAATGGATGGACGAAGGTCAAAACATTAGAAATCGACATATCTAAGGAAAACAGACCAAAAATGGCGAGAATAGGTGACTACTGGAGCGAAGAACAAACAACATAAATAGTCAATCTACTGAAAGAATTCCAGGATGTATTTGCTTGAGACTATAAAGATCTGAAAGGGTTGGTACATGAAATGGGTGAAATGAATATTGATATCGAACCTGACGCACGACCTGTCAAGAAAATACCTTACGAATTGGCTAATAAATATAAGGAAATAGTGAAAAAGGAGATCGACAATATTTTAGCAGCAGGAATCATTTATCCAATCGACCAGTCAGAATGGGTGATCCCAATGGTCATTCAACCGAAAAAGCACAACCCGACAAAACTGAGAATCTGTGTCGATTTCCGAGAGCTGAATAACCATTTCCAACACCATTTGCAGACGAAATCCTAAATGAAGTTGCAAGACACGAGTGTTACTCGTTCACAGATGGATTTTCAGGATATAATCAAGTACCAATCACAATAGAAGATCAAAAGAAGACAACATTTGTCTATGAATTTGGATCATTTGCTTATAAAGTTATGCCATTCGGTCTTAAAAACGCACCAGATGTATTTTCCAGAATAGTTGTCAAAGCATTCCAGGAATACATTTATAAAACAATGGTTGTGTACTTTGACGATTGGACAATATACTCCATATTGAAAGATCATTGCAAATGGCTAAGACTAATGCTGGAGAGGTGCCGACAAATCCAACTTTCACTCAACATAAAGAAATGCATATTTTTGACCCCTATAGGAATTCTATTGGGACATATTGTATGCAAAGAAGGCATCAAAGTCGAATTCGCAAAAATAAAAATCATCCTCGACTTAAAACCTTCAGTGAACCCAAAACAGGTCAGAGTGTTATTAGGGCATACAGGCTATTACAGAAAATTCATTCGTCACTATTCAAATATGACCTACCCCTTAGAGAAACTATTAAAATATGATCAAGAGTTTGAATGGACGGAGGAATGTGATGTATCTTTCGACACTCTAAAGAGGAAACTAGTCACAAGCACCTATTCTCAGGTTTCCAAATTGGTCAGTAAAATTCCATGTACACATTGACGCATCCGTCTTAGCAATAGGCACAATCTTAAGACAACCAGGGGGTGATGGGATGGATTACCCAATTGTGTATAGCAGTAGAAAACTAAACAACGCAGAATGAAATTATTCCACCACAGAAAGGGAAGCGTTAGGAATGGTCTTTGCACTCCAAAAATATTGAAATTCCCTATTAGCTAACCCATTTATATTTTACACTGATCATCAAGCGCTAAAATATTTAGTAAACAAACGTTTACAACATGGAAGAATCAGTCGTTGGCTATTACTATTCCAAGAGTTCGAATTTGAAGTAGTAGCCCGATTAGGGAAACTAAATGTCAGACCCGACCACTTGTCGCGAATTGACATGGGGGAGGAACTGATAGGAGTCGAAGACAATCTCCTAGACGCATATCTGTTTTGAATAGAAGCTGTACCAGCAGAACTAGAAGAAATAGCTCAATTCTTAGAGAATGGTCAAGCATTTGAAGGTATGAGCACTAAAAAGAAACAAATTATACGGTTGCACCATATAGTATAATGAACAGATTCTTATATAATATGGGCTTGGATGTAGTACTCCGTCAATGTGTGTTGGAACATGAAAGAGAAAACATAATGCATGAAGCACATTATGGCCCAGCTGGAGGGAATTTTCAGTCAAACATGACTGCTAAAAAGATCCAACAGTCAGGACTATGGTGGCTGACATTACATAAGGATTGTCGAAAGTTTGTTAATAAATCTAATCGCTGTCAACGTTTAGGTCAATATTTACCTAGTATTGAGATTCCTTTAATATCAGTAAACCCAAGTTTAACATTCAATATTTGGGCTATCGACTTTATAGGACCATTTCCAGTTCCAGTAAGAAGGACATGTGCATGCTACATCATAACAACAGTGGAGCATGTTACTAAATGGGAAGATGCAGAACCTATCGAAACCCGTTCTAGTGAAGTAGCTGCCAAATTCATATATGAAAATATAATTACTAGATTTGGTTGTCCATTGACTCTAATCAGTGACCAAGGATCACATTTCATCAACATAACTATTGCAATGATTGACAAATATATTCAAAATCGACCACATACAAAGCACAACCTATCATCCTCAGTCTAATGGAGCAATAGAAGCATTTAACAAAACCTTAACAAGAGGCTTAACGAAAATTTGCAACACTGACAAAGACGACTGGGATGAGAAAATTCCTGCTATATTATGGGCATATAGAATGACATACAAATGATCTACAAACCAAACACCGTTCAGACTAGTCTATGACCAAGAAGTAGTCGTCCCACTACACTTCCGACAACATACACCAGTAATAGCCGACATATTACATATTAATGTCGAAGAAGCAAAGAAGGACTGACTAATGCAACTAGCTAAGCTATAAGAACACTGACTAATTTCTATATAACACTAGGAAATCCAAAAGCAACAACAGAAAGCGTGGCATGCCTGAAATATAAAAAACAAGAACTTGTCGGTTGGAGATCTTGCGTTGCTGTATAACAGTCGGGTGAAAGGAAAACCAAAGAAAATGCATACAGAGTGGATGGGACCCTACATCGTTGAAGAAATCAATGCGAATAGATCAGTCTGATTGAGAATGTTACAAGGAATAGTATTTCAGAAACTGGTTAACGGTGCTCGACTAAAGTGGTACGAAAACTAAGGAAAAGTCTAAAAAAAAACGGTTTCATAACTGCTAATAAAATTTATAAAAAACCATAAAAACACTAAAAACAAACAAAAAGAAACAACCTAGAAAGATCAAAATGATAGGGAAATACTTTCAGGGAGGAAGTAGCCGCAATCAACATCACAACCATCGACATATCGAATACCGACCATACAACCAACATTTCCATCATCATGCACATCGAAAATAGGATCAAACGGTCCAATCAAGCCATCATGACTATAGACATAGGGATCGCTAAAATCAGAATGCATTAAAAGAGCTTTCAATAGAGCGTTCTTTGCCATAAGATTTTCCATTAATACATCCAACGAAAAGATCGCCGCCCACGCCACCTATAAATACCACATCAGACAACGAAATCATATCATTTTACGAAGAGCTTAAGAGACAAAGTTACCAGACCTTTAAGAGCAATATATCCGTGCAAAAACATGAACTTACGACAGAGACAATGGCAACAAAGAAAACCATATCAGTGACCAACAAAGCAAAGGAGTTGCAGTCCACTGTGAATCCGTTGATTAAAAGATTAGAAAATATCATCAAGTTCAAGGTCCAGGAAACTTCTTGGGCGAGATTATGGGAAGAAACTAAGAAATGGGCATATGCAGACAAAAAACTGACAAAAGAAGCACAAAAAGTAAGCGCCAATACCATCATGAGCTATATTAATGCACCTCTCATGGTGAGCTTCGATGGGATGAAAGAAATCATTGTAAAATTCATCATTAGCCGATACCATAATGGCAAGTTCTACTTAGATACACCTATGGAGATAACTGTCGAAGTGATTTACAAACTTACAGGGCTCTCTAATAAAGGCACACCTATCCGTGTAGGTTCCAGACTTGAGTTGGTTGAAAAACTAACAAGTACACCGATGGGAAAAAAACTCTAAGGGGCTGATTATCGATCAAATCAAGACCACAAAACCCAAGATAGTCACCAAAATTGTGTCCATAGGTCTAACTGTTACAGGGTGAGGGTGCAAATTGAGGCTCGACATGTTGGAAGCTGTCGAATCTATAGAGGAATTAGGGAAAACCTACTGTTGGGATCAATATGTAGCCGATATGATAAAAAACATCTGTGAAAAATGTCAGGAAACAGGAGCAGCGATCAAATTCCCTTCACTGATCATATGGATTTCTATGTTCCACTTATGCCCTGTCGAAGATAAACAGTTCCTGAAATCGACAAGATTCCATATGTGGCGTTTTAAGCTGTTTTAAATAGTTGGGAACTCATAGGAACTTGAAGCAGCCAAAGTGCTGCTGGACAACTGGTTTCAAAACTTAAAGGTCCTAACAGCCAGATGGAGGGTGCCTCAAAACATCCAAAGATGTCTGCCACCGAAAACGCAAATTCAGTTGGAGCTCGACCATACTGCAGTCTGGTACATGCAGGGAGCTGCAACAAAGGCTAAACACCTTGACTACTACCCAACAATCGAGGATATTTTTAAAGAGTTGGCCCAAAAATCCAAAACTAATATGTCCATACCGACGATTGCGAAGAAGACAAACCAACCAATTATGGAGCCTCTGACCGATCAAGAGAAAGAGGAAGACTATGAAGTACACCTTCATATCAACACTTTCAATTCAGAGGACACCCCAACAGAAGAGAAAAATACTCTTCAGATTGTAAAGTACCACAACCACAACAATCCCTTGTACTAATCGAACAACATAAGGAGGAGGGTGAACAAACAGACAAAGAAACACAGTCTGATAAACCTTAGCATGCTCTGAAGAAGAAAAATATCCGACAATTAGCTCAGTAAATATCAAAATCACGGAAGATGAAAGATAGTCCAACAAAAGGGAAAGGGAAGCGCAAACTCATCCTTCCAGAGGAGTTAGAGGATGAAGAAGAGTTACTTTCCAGAGATGCTGACATCTTGGAGGATGCTTCTAAGAAAAAATATTTGTCGAGATGCAGTTCAAACGATTCACAGAGGCATAATAAAAACAAGACAAATCTAAAAAGGTAAGAGTCGCGACCCCCTTGAAGTCGACGCTATTGATTTAACTTCCACACCCCCACCCCCATCTCCAACTAGAATAATGAAAGAAGAGATACCAAACCCGACCACTGTCACCCCATCAAACCCCTATAGATATATCATACCTAAAACTATCAAAGAGAAAATTGATAAAGATGCTGACCTACAACAATTTATCAACAACCTCCCCCACCTCTTTCGCAATGCCCAACAAATAAATACCACAAACTCACTCACCAAGTCAAGCTTTGCACGATGATTTCTCACCCAACAACTCGATTAAGCTTCCCTAGAACCAAAAGTTGTGGGAATACGAAACCCTGGAAAATCATCCCACATTATTGCAACTCAAATTTCATCATTTACACCATCTACCGTAAATCCTCCACCTCCAGTTAATGAAGCATATGAAGGAACAATTGATCTGGATACAAATGATCAAGTAGACACACTAGCAATAGATCAAGAAATATACAACGTTATCGACTCTATCGAAACCAATGACCCCGTCGACTTACAACCTGAAGTAAAAAATATTATGCCGATAGGTGACCTTCCGACCACCCCATCAACCCCAGAGCATCCACCATCACCTACACCATCATCAACCTCAGCTCCACCTCCAAACCTAGATCTGCCGTCTACACCACCAACAGATGCACAACCGACCATAGACCTCGTGCCTAATATACAGTCATTAAACCCCAATACAACAGAAAATTAGCTGACAACAACCCAGCCGACAAAAGTAAAACCAACAAAGGAACAACAGAAATAACAACAACAACCCGAGACAATACCGACAAGAGAAAATGTTGCACATCATTCTCGATATAAAATAAAAAGAAAAGAGGAAAAGAGGAAAGAACATGAACAACAACCGACACAATCAACATTACAGCAGGTAATGACAGTTATCCACCTACATCATCTAGGCTTGACTACTACAGTCGAGACACCAAAACTGAGGGATGGAGAAGTGGATCAACTGTTGGAAGCACTTCATAAAGAAGCAAGAATAAGAAAAGAAAGAAAACAAGAGCAAATCGAGAAACTTAAAGGAGAACAAACAGAATTTTTGACAAAATGCAGAAATTTAACACAAACATTTTTACCAGGAGCAGCAGAAACTGACACTGACAAACCGCTGGAAAGAGCTTATTAGTTGTTTGAAAGTGTCATTTCCAACCTTCATATACAATTACAAACAAAGAAGGAGGAACAAGCAGAAGAAATTTTTGTCCTACTAAAACAACAATTTATAGCATTTTCCGTAGCATATGAGGTACTAAAAGAACATTTTGAGGAGTCCACTACTACAGAAGAAGTCTTGAGAAATTGGTATACGTATTATGGACAAGTATTCCAACAACTTCGAGAGACTCGTGAGCATATCAAAAAACTAGAGAATCAACAGGGACTTTCAGAAACAGTGAAGAATACAGTACATGATCAGATAGTACTGGAAATAACAAAGCTAGAGAAATTAGAAAAACAAGCACATCAGTGGATAAATCAGGCAATACCTAGCCTTGACACAGTTGATAAAATTTGTCCACACATGAAAATATTGCTCGACACAGCAGAGGAGAAGGCACAATTTTTGGGCCCTGACATGGTGAATATTATAGACCTATCAATACATGAGAAGATGTCGACCTTGTCAAGCATCACAACCTTTACTATCGATATTTAGAAATCACTTTGCAATTGGACAGAATTTCAACATCAACTAGCAGAAGACATTGTGGAGATATGCATCCAAAAATGGCCATCTATTCGACAACACAGTCCATGAGACAAAAAATTTGTAAAAAATACTTTAGACAGTTTATTTTGTTGCCTCCCATGTTTCTTCGGGATGAAGAAAGGTTTTGTTCCTGGGGGAGATCTTGGAGGAGCTAGTAGGTTAAGCCAACTAGAATAGTTAGCCGACTAATTGGAGATTAGGTTGGCCTTCATAGGCCGCGTCGGTTGATTGAACCGACAAGTAGTTATTTGTAACAATTTTGTAATCATATATATAGGCTGTTGAGCCATATATGAACTTGGTTCAGTTTGATGTATGTATGAACCCACATGTGTTATTGTGTAATATAAACCTGTTATTTAACCTACTATCCTTGTCTCTTCTCTCTGTTATGTTTATATGATTCTTTATGTGTATTGTCGGTAACCTTGCAATCATAATGATTAAAACAAATCTCTCTCATATGAAAATGATGCCAAACCACTGATCCTATTATGGCATCCGACTATCTACAACAGTCCTTTACGTAGCTCTGAATTTCGTTATTTAATGAAGACATAGGAAACTGCAACGTGAAATTTCAGAAGACACAGTTGCATAGTAGAATATACTTTGGGTTACTTCATCAGTTTGTGGGGTACTTTGTTTTATGTTTAAACCTTTCTCTACGTCTCAATGATCAACGAATGATCTAGTTGTTTGGTTGAAGATCTTAAAGCACAATCCCTTTTGGTTTAAAGGAGACTCATCTCTCATGCAAGATGAAGGCCTGATATCTTTTCATGCACACTTCATGGGAATCACCTCTCTTTCAGGCAGGTCGAATGTTTATTGAAGACCTTTAAACACTGATTTAAGGTGACTACTGTACATAAGGTTGATCATTTTAGAGGCATCCAAAGACACCTTCTAGGGTATGTGTAGACAACTTAATTTTTATTTATTCAAGTAATTATACATTTTTATAGATGTCTTGTGTGGTATTTGTTGTTTGATCTCGGTGCTATTGAGATCTATGGTTAGTTGGGTGTATAAGAGTAGGATGACACTTTTGGTTTTTGAATACTTTGGGAACATGTGTAACTTCTGATGATAATATTCAACCTTGTTGAATGTATGTTAGACTTGATGAATAAAAGGTATGAAGTAATTTAAACAGAGCAGAGGTTTATTTGAGTTGATTATGATCAAATTGTCACAGGGATATGAAAATTTGTTACAACAGTTGGGTAGAGGCACATAAGCATGTTTGTTTATTCTGATAAGCAGGTTGGTTTGACAGGTCCATAGGTTCATATCTTATTAGAGGTTCAAACGTTTCTCTTATTGGGTGGTAGGGTGGTGCTAGGGCTCACAATTATGTGAGTAGAGCTGTTGTAGCATCCCTAATCCTTAGGGGTTGGATCCCCTTCCATCTGTAGCTAGTAAATTTGTATAAGAATTGTAATTCCAATTGTTGTTGGATCAAATCTTACTATAAAAGGATTTTGTGGTTTCCCCCACAGGACTTTGGGTTCCATGTAAAAATTTCGTGCACCATGCATCTTGCTATGATTTCTATATGATGATGATGTGATGATGTGATGATATTATATTGATGAATCAAACAAATTAATTGTGATTAAATTGCTCTGAATAAAAGTTACAATTCTTGTACACTGATTCACCCCCCCTCTCAGTGCACCTAGGTGACCAACAACCAGTATCATAGCAGGTTCCTTCAAGACTAGTCTTCCCATTAGAAGGTAATCATGAGCAGTTTTGCAAATCACAGCAAACGTGGAACACCCTTGTTTGATGTATGAAACTATGCACTTTGCAGCATAAGGATGATATCTTTTTTGGAAGCTCAAGGAATTGAGCAATGGAAAATAGTTGAAAATGGATACAAGGTACCAAAAACTCCTCTGACAAATGCATATGAGTTGACTAAGTACACATTAGAGGAAATTTCAAGTCAAAATGGGCCTCCTAAAAAAAATTAATAAAATAATAAAATAATATTTATTAAT
>LPNX011152856.1:1653919-1686175 GCA_001517045.1 Pseudotsuga menziesii | reverse complement strand
TTTTGTTTGTATTTTCGACATATCTCCCCGTGTTTTTACTCAAATTTCGATTGGGAGAGCTCGTTGGATGCGGAATTAAATTCCACATCCAACGAGTACCCACTCAACATACTTTTGATGGACCCCGCTACCCCAAAAACAAGAAATACTTGAAAAAATGTGATGATGATGTCATCATCACCTTTTTTCAGGTATTTCTTGTTTTTGGGGTAGCGGGGTCCGTCAAAAGTATTTCGAGTGGGTACTCGTTGGACGTGGAATTTAATTCCGCATCCAACGAGCTCTCCCGATCTAAATTTGAGTAAAAACACGGGGAGATATGTCGAAAATACAAACAAAAAAAGTAGTTTTTTTTATGATACCTATCCCCAAATTTATATTAAAAAAGTGTTTAAGACCTATACAGTATTTGAAATTTAAAGCAATTTCATTGGCTAACACATGATGACATGGAATTTGAGTTAAAGTTAAAAGGCCCATTTTGAGTTGAAATTTCCTCTAATGATACTAATTCAAAGGTCAGGAACCACATCCTAAATGCATTAGACAAATGAGTTTTCGTCAAATTTATTCACTGTACATATGCAAAGAAAATATGGGACAAGATCCAAACTACGTATGAAGGGGATAAGAAGGTCAAAGCAGTCAAACTCCAAACCTATAGAGGACAATTCGAACACCTAAGGATGAAGGATGAAGAAGACATTGCAACTTATATTCTTCATGTTGATGAACTTGTAAATACTATTAGAGGTCTTGGAGAAGAAGTTGATGAATCAATTGTTGTTCAGAAGATATTAAGGACACTTTCAAAAAAATCCAATCCAAAATCTCAATGTTGGAAGAAATAATAGACTTGGAAAATATGACAGTAGATCCGCTACAAGGGACATTGGTTTCTTACGAAATGCGGGTAGAAGATGAAGACACACCCAGAAAGGAAGCAACATTCAAAGCTTCATCTAAGCAAGCAAAGAAATTTAACTCAACAAGGAAGGACAAGTCCATGAAAAAATTAAGCTCCAGTGACAACGACGATTCTGATGATGAAGAGATAGCCAACTTTGTAAGGAAGTTGAAAAGAGGCAGAAGTAAGTATAAAGGTAAGTTACCTATCAAGTGTATTGCATGTGGTAGGATATACCATTTTGCTTCTAAATGTCCTTATGAAAAGAATTCAAACATTAATGAATATGAATACTCCAAAATGTACAAAAATTACAAGAACTACAAAGAAAAGAAAAGGAGGATATTGGAAAGAAGAAGAGCCTCCACTCAAAGAAAACCAACAACTCATTTGATGAAGACTCCGACAGTGACAATGCTAGTGAAAGTGAACTTGAAAACGTGTTATTTATGGAAATTGACTCAAAGGATGAAGAATATGATGAGGAAGGAGAAGTAGATCTTGAAGCAGAACTTGTTAGTGCCTTGAAAGATATGAGAAAAGCTAGAAAGGAGAACGAGCAGCTACTCAAGGAAGAAATACAAGAAATGAGAGATAAAACCCACATGTCTGAAGAAGCCAAGTAATCCATTTTTGATTTCAAAGTTAAGTTGGAAGTAGCCAAAAGAATTGAAGTTTCTCTTACAAATCAATTGGCAAAAAGCTTAGAAGAAAAGGAAAACATCGAGGCTGAGTATCTCTAAGAAGGGAAATGCAAAAGAAGGATGTTAGTCATAATTATGAAAATAGTTCCAATATTCTTGAACAAATGATCAACATTCAAGAGCCATTTTATGACAAGTCCGACTTGAATACAAAAATCATGATGATGAAGCTTCAAGCTCTATGACAGCCAGAAACGAAGCAGAGACAAAAGTTGTAAATGAAAAAAGATCCATGTCTCGGCCAGAACGACCAAAAGTCCTAGATGAAGGACAAGTCTTATGTAATACCACCCCTCCAAGAAGACCTTTCACTCCAAGGTATGGATATTTATTTTATGGCTATTTCTTTTCATGTGGAAAATTTGGACACAAAGCTATAAATTGTGCAAGAAGAATAAATTTAGAAAACAAGAGAAACTATGGAATCTCCAAATGGAAAAACAACAATAAAAAATTTGGTTCCTTGATAATTGAAATTGAATGCTACAAGTGTAACAACTTTGTGCATATGGCCAAAGATTGCATAATGACAATGTCTACAGGTACCCAACAGGTCTCAGAAAAGGAACATAAAAGGGTATGGGTAAAAAGCAAAGATAGTTTGAACATACATGAATGTGAGATTACTCTTCAAGCTCAAAACAACAAAAGTCAGTGGTTTATTGACAGTGGATGTGTTGGATCTCAAAAATGCCATATTTTATTCCCTTTTTCATACACCATTCTTTACATTTCATCACTCCATTAACTATTCATTATACCATTTTCATGAATAAATATGGGTTTACCTTGTTATTTTCTAATTTATTTATTTTTATGTATTAGAAGAGAATTTGAGGTTAAATATTAGGAAATTAGCATATTTCCACATATATCTCAATGTTGTGTGAGCTTTGTAAATGTGTATGAATATTTGAATATTTCAACAAAGGATTATTCAAAAGTTTATAGAATATTTCCTCCACCATTTCGAGATTGGAAGGAGATAAATATTTAAACTAATTCCAAGGAGGAATATCATGAGAAGATTTTTGAGGATTTGAAAAACTAATATTATGGAAAATAGGTTGAGATAAAAGTGGATCTACATTTATTAGTTTCTTATCCTCTTTTCAAAGCAACTCATGTATACATAAGAGTGCTCTCTCTTCATTTGAGTTAGTAGGAAGCTAATAAAAAGTGAGTAGTTGATAGGAAGCAAGTCATGTAAGTCATGAATAGAAAGTTAGTCATGAGTGATATTTGGACATAATTTTAATTAGTTTTTCATGAATTTGATTATTATGTAATGAAGATGACGCTTTAATGAAAATATTTTTACTCTCTCATGTTAGTTTGGATTTATTTCTTATGAATTGTTAATAATATTTTATGTGAGCTCTTTTTGACTTGCCATTTTCATTTGTTATTTGTCACTTGTCACATGTATTTGTTCACTTGTCACATGTATTTGTTGTAGATGATTTTTCCTTTGTTTAATTTCACATTTCTTTAATCACGTTTAATTTACACAATTTCATGTGCTTTCTTAAGTAGGTTTACTTTCATGCAAGTTTCATGCTTTCTTAAATTAAATTTACTTCATGCCATTTATTTCTTTGTTAGATTTGGATTCAACGAGAGTCATATATTTGTTTCCTTTCATGTATTAGCATATGTTAGGTTTACTTTAATTCTGCATATATTTTTCCTGTACCTCATATGTTTATGCTCTCCTCGGGTTGATAATTTAAATCGTTGGGTAGATTATTAGTTGTTTAATATTTTTTACCAACATTTTGGCGTCGTTGTCGGGGAGGTGCTAAAGGGTTTGGAGTTTGGGTAGGTAGGTAGGTTTCCTTTAAAGTATACAACTTGGGGGAGGATATTAATGGTAAGATGCAAATGCGTCGTTAATTCATAAATTTTGAAGGGATTCTAGCCCGACACATCCACTTTAGTGGGTTGCTCCAAATACTTGTTGTTCCTTTCATGTAAGTATGCTTTTCTTTCTGCAAGTTTGAGTTGATTTACTTTCTTGCAATTTAATTTCCTGAAAGTGTGATTTCTAAGAACTAACTCATGTGAATAGATAACTCGGTGACAACGAGGTACAAAGTAGCACGAGTTCAAGTTTTCTTTGAGTAGTGTGCTTTAGTTTTGCAATCAATTTTATTTTATTTTTGTTTCAATATAATTTCTAAACTTAATTTTAGTTATTTCTTTTGGGTGCTGTAAGAACCCTAGACACTGACCCATGTGTGAGACATGATCATGAACTGACAAGATGTATTCAAAGAAGATAATAAGAATGGAAGAACTCTCTCAAATCCTAGCAACAACTGGGATCTCTCCTTCCAAGGAAACACATATCTTGACAGTAGCCAAGAATTTAGCCACTCCTTTTGAAGTGAAAGAAGAACCAACATTCGAAGATTCCTGTATAACAGATGGGGAACAATTATTCGAACATGAGATCGAGGAGGACAAAGAAGAGATTTCAGATGATCTAAATCAAAATCATAAATCAAGCCTATGAAAGTTGTATTGAAATATGGTTCCAAGCAAGTACCAGATTAGATCAATGTTTTCTTCTTTATTTCGTTAAATCACATTTACAACAACTAATTTCTCACATTTTTGTATATTTTAAAGTTTGATTTTCAACATCAAGTGTGAATGTATTTTTACTTTCGTTAAGTGTATGATTACATTGGAAATTTCACTACACGTAAATGATTTTTTATTTCTAATTACAGTAGAGTAGGTAGGTTAAAGGAATAAAACATGTTTAGTTTTCAATTTTAGTTTTAGTTTCAAATGAGTATGCATAGTCTAAAATCAGAAAGTAAGATGCTTAAAAATCTTTTCAGGAATGTTCACAATGTAAAAAATTGCTTCCATTTGCTAATAAATTTGGCATTCATTTTAATTTTAATTTAGCTTACATTAATTTTCTTTTTTTTACTTAGGAATGAATAAAAACCGCTTAAAAATAAAATAAAAAACACACCAAAACTTTTAGCTTGAATCATGAATTTTTTTATTCTATTTTTTGTACGAATAATGGAAATAATAATAAAAAAATCAATAAAAAAAAGCATAAAAAAACATGAGATAACGTGAAAAATAAAACATGAATAAGTAAATGAGAAAATGAATGCTATACCGTGTGCCGATCCTCCCATGCCAAACTTGCAAACATAAAACACTCAAAATTAATAAAAAAAAAACCACTATCTCAACTTTTCTAATTTTTTATGGTAAGCTAAAAATCAGCTCTATTTTTCCCTCTATGTTACCCAGAATGTGTTTCCACATCACCGGATCCCTAGTGACAGAGACAATGTCGTCTTCAAATTCCAATTCCAATCCCAATTCGAGTTTGAGGAAGTCGATTTTTACCAAGATTGATTGGCATATCGGGAACTTCTGGCCACAATATGATAGTGAAGGTAACAGGTGACAAGATTGTTCTTCAGAAGGGGCGTCCTGACACCCACGTTCGTTAGATGCAAATCATCAAATCCTTAATTGGTGAGGAAACGTGCATCGTTTATTTTCACGGCCAGAAACGAGCAAGTGGATGTGATGAAGGAAGGGTCTACAATCATCTTGCCCAATGCTAAGATTAGCATGCTTAAAAGTTCAATGCGACTTCTTGTTGATAAACAAGGGTAGGATAGGAGGATCTCAATCATTTTAGCGGACGTGGAAGCTAAATCAATAAAGTTCTTAATCGCAACCAATTAATTACTCAAACAATCTCAATGTTGATCTAAAAAATCTTCTGCAGTAACAGATTTCGTGCAGTCTTTTAGGGCCAACATATCTCTTTGAGAGAATTGGTTATGGGATCACACATCTCTATCATTCGTCACTGAAGATTCCATTTCCCTCACATGCCAACTTGTAGTATCCTGGAAGCTCTCTCCAATCCAAATATTTAAGGTTGAGTGGCGCTGCTCAGGTCTCCACAACCACAACAACCTGCAACAATCATCCCATATCGATGTACACCTGCTACACTAGCCACCTAATTGATCTGCTCAATATATTTCCTTTAGGATCTTCCTTCCACCTATGCACGATCTATGCCCTCCAGAGACGACTATCGACTAAGATTAAAGCAAGTAGTCTATAAAGTGTTTGCACTTATTGCTTAAGATTCAGGCTATTACAAGCCTATTTTCCATGGAACTTATTCTACAGACTTGGTAATTGTTAGAGTGGGAAGGTGGCTTTGGAACAGTATTAGTACGGGATAGTGGCTCTAAAACTGATAGAGAACTAGTGAAATATTCAATAGCATGTGTAGATATGCTTGAGCCACTGAATCATCCGTTCGGAGCCCCATCTCATTTGATTTTATTCTGGAAGAAAGATTTCCACTCCCGAGTCTCTCTCACTAATTCCCATTATTGGAGGTTGTGCATTGGTAACCGCTACGGAATAGAATTTTGACATGACATGTTTCATGGGTGCAATGATCTCAAATATTGCCTTTGTACCAAATTCTATCACAGATCAGGCCGAGTTCGTTGCGACTCTATGTGTTGTGGATAATCACCTCCTCGCTATTTTAAGCAGAGAACCCATGCTAGAGGGCTTCCTCCTTGCCATCAAATTAGTCTCTGGTTTTACTTATGCATTTGGTAGTCGATCCAAAAGTTAAATGTCATCTTTTGTCTACCAGCAAGAGGACACGACTATAATGCTGACAACCCGGGAAAACTAAGCCCCATGAACGTAAAATAAAATGCATTTGAAATAAACATACACAGATGCATAAATGATTATTAAACAATGGAAGCAAAGTCATTTCATTCAACACATTAACATGTTCATCATATTTATAAATCAAACACAATTGCAAGGGTTTAAACACAAGAAGACTTATCTTAGAAGAAGCTTTTTCTGCAACCATCTACGTTGTTGCAACGTTCCACCCAACCATAGGCCAGTGTGCTCATCAATCTCTCAGCAACACTGCCACCCCCGAGCTAGGCATGATTCCACAAGGAATAAGGAGAAACTAGTAGGCTCACACGTATCCAAGGATGTACAACTTAGCCAAGTCAACATAGTTCGGTTTATCAGGTTAACAAGGAGCTGAAAAGATTGGCCGCTAAGCTAGTGAGCTCAATCCAAGAGCTATGGACACCTGCAATAGAACTAGCCTGACTTCTAAGACATCCATACACACCCAACACAAGGAAGCATCCCCTTCTCTACTGCAGAGTCCCTCAGGCCATGACTTCCCTTCCAGTGCTATTCAGGGGGTGTAGAGAAGAAAGCCATCCCTCTAGCTTTGTCTGTGGGGCTCTTGCACACACTAGGTTTATCAAGCAAGCTCAAATATCATTTCCACTCCCAATTCAACTCAGGACAAAGCCAAAATATGCATCCACAACACAATACGTTTTTTGGGTTGGATGAAAAGTAGTTCCGACAACAAAAACGAATTTCTAGAATGGGTAAAAATGGCCTTTAGCAGCAATACGAATTTTAGAGACGTTTTGGCCCTATCATGGCCAAAATGGACTCACTAACACCCCAAAATCATGGATCTCCTCTCCTATTCACTGGGCATTTCCAGAAAAAACGATTTCAAGCTTGGAAACAATGGAGAAAACTGCAGCAAAATGCGGGGAAGGAAACTCGACCACTGATAATCACCAAAAACGATTTCTTAGCTTGAGAAAAGTGAAGTAACAACAAAAAATGTGAACGGTTTCACACACAGGAAGTTCTGAATGCCTGAGAGAGCTCACGTGAAGGAAAAATGGTGAGGAAAACATGAAAACGTGGAAGCATGGCAGAATGGCCTACGTTTTTGGGTTTTTGCTTTCCCAAGGAGTCAAAACGCGTTTCTCAAAAACTGATGGCTTCTCCAATTCGAATTTGGGCTGTCATACCTTGCCCATCCCATGCAATAACCAAGTCAACCAATTTCTGGCAGTAATAAATGATTGGGTGAATGAGACAAGAAAGGTAGTTGACTGTTTGATGGGTTCTCTCTTTGACATTTGGATTTTCCCCATTGTCCCTAAAGGTTAAATATCCCCCCCCTATCCTTAGGAAATCATGCCCCTTCTCATTATGGTTGCATTGACATAGTTGGTTGTGTGTATTTTAATTAAAACACATATTTACATGTTGTCCAAATTATAATGTTCCTGGCTAGCACAAAATATCATCAGCATCAATTTTAATCGCCAAACATATAACGATAATCGATGGTGGGGATTTTGCCTATAGCTCCACACCATGATTAATTACAATATATACATCATACACATTTAATGCAAACAGGGTCAAAATCGAGGTGTTACATTTTGTCTTTCAAATCTTTTCTAAATGAAGTAGATCAAGTTATAATTTATTAGCTGATTTATGCATATGGCGATTGTCGAACAACAAATATGGATTGGACAAATTGTGCACATCATTTTTGTAGTGAGATTCATATAGGTCATCTAAATCTTGATTTCCAGTACAAACGTGAATTGTTATGAGGATTTTTTCTCGTTGTGGACATGAGTAAGAATGTGTGAAAAAAAGAGTTCAGAAATCTATCTATGCAGATCTGCATTGTTCCAAAGAAGCTGCAAAGTAGAAAATCGATGTTGTTTGGGATATCTGTTACAATGATACAAAGCCATTTGCGTGAGCTATGTAGGTTTTTAATTCTTCACTTGGAGTCTTGGTGCAGTGACAAGATTTACTAATCATTTTCAAGCCCAAATCTTCTTACAAAGATATTACCACACACTTCGATCTAGTTGGAGCATTTAGAAAAGAACAGGTTGCAATTGTAGTACATCCATTATGATTGAAAACATATTTTGAGACTGTAGTGCATCCAATCACATTGCTCACATATGGAAATTCCTGCACCTTGTGCAACATCTAAGCCAAGCCATGCAAATATCTGTTGGCCGATTCCACTAGATTGAACAAATGCTTTCTTGTTTTGCTTACTATATCATGAAGTGCAGTCAATAACCGATTTCACACCCCGAGCTCCTGTGAACAAATGTTTTTATTTTATTTGATTTTATTTTAAAAGGCCTAAATCAAGTTGAAATAGGGTGTGCGTTTTTGTTTGATACAAAATGTAGGCTCTTTGCCTTTTTTATTAGTTGGTGTGTAATATAAAATATAAAACAAAACAAAAACAATAGAATTAAAAGAAACATAAAAAATAAAAAAAATTGAAAACAAAATAAAGACAATACACATTTAAGAAAAAACCTTTCTCAAGAAAACAAATACAAAAAATTACAAAACACACAACAATAAACATAAATTTTAGGTCAAACATTAAAACAATTCATAAAAAATAATTACAAATGGACCTTCACACTTCTTGGAAATATTATTGGAATCATGTTTTTACATTTACTGTTAATTTGGTTTCTTGAGACACTCTAAACATGTATTCACAAAGAAGATTGTCAAATATGAGCCATGACTAGTCAATAAAAAATGCATTTTATTTTTGAATTTGGTTTGCTAGCACTTATTCTCGCACTCGATGTTTTTCAATGCTCTCATATGTTGCTGCAGAGAAATTCTAAGCTTTTACAGGTCCGAAGACAATCCAAAAAACTTCATCCAAAAGTGATTTGCAAGAATCTCAAAACTTTTCAAGACTTGCGGTGCTTGATTTGTTTCACCAAAACTGATGAAATCAGTTACAAGCAATAATGAAAGATCTTGAATCTTAAAACCTGAACCAAATATTATCAGATCAGAAAATAAATCAAATTCAAATAGGTTCATATCAGATCCAAAACCGTGCTCTACCGAGATGGTAGATGCATAATTTTCTCATTCTTCAAAATTCTGATTTTTGGTGCATCCAATCCTGTAGGAATTTACTGGAAGTTCTAGATTAATGAGAGTGAATGGATCACTCCTATAATATGATATTATTTCCAAAATATCCATGGTATTACTTATCTGCACACCAACAACATCATTATAGATAGAGAAATCAAATTCCTCTTCCTTTCCTGAAACAATCATTGATAAAATATCCACAAAATTTAAAGAATCATTGGAGAATTTTTGCAAAGAATAGAAGGAGATTTTTTCTTCAAAAACACAGATTCGAATGAATTCTTCTAGATCAGCCATGTGAGAAGATGATATATCATAGATCTCATACACTTCTGGAGCAACAGGAGAAGGAGTCACTCTAAGGAGACTTTCTTCATATCGAAATGACTATAGGGAAAATTTTGCTTCTTCTTCATCTTCAACAATTTGCTTTTCTGTAGGAGAGGGCATGAACTCATCATGCTGGACTTTATCTAAACCTCTCTCAACATATGGGATTTTAGAGTCATCTCCCATATGACTGCTAGGTCCTCTTGATAGAGGGAAAGTGATGAAGGATTTCCTGGAGGAAACCATGTGGTTGGATGCTCTAGAATCTATCAAATAAGAATTCGACAGAGTGAGGATTGCATGCAAGCATCTCTCATCTTCTTTAGTATGCTCTTCATCATCAGACATATCTGCACCTTGTAGAAGGGAAATATTGTTCTGTACACATAGAGCTTTCAATTCGTCGAGGGTCTTCTTCATGCACGAGTCTTCTGGATGAAAACCCCTCATACAATAGGGACACTTTTTCTTTTTGAACTTTTATTATTATTATTAGAGCCGGAGTCTCCTTCAGAAGTCTTCTGATTCTCTTTAGGCTCCTTCCCCTTAGGTATCCCTTTAGCTTGTGCTTTGGTAGAGTCTGTCACTAGGAGAGCTTCATCTTTGGAAGTCTGGATGACTCCCATCTGGATCAACTTCTCTTGCTCCTGTATTAAGAACTCGACAAAGGAATCAAGTGAGGGAATTTTCCAACCCGAAAAGGAATCCCTTTTCGAATGGAAGATTGAGACAAATACAGAATACTCTGGGACGAGTTTGCTGAGAATGGAAAGCACATTTTTCTCATCCTTTATTTCTATTCCGCACTGTCTGCATTGAAGTGTAAGAGACTTGAATTTAGTAAAGAATTTCTCTACTATTTCGAAATTGCTGGGATGTAAGGCTACGAGCTCATTCTCGAGGAGGTGTCCCCGAAGCTCATATTGTTTTCCAAACAAGTCTTCAAGCTTCTCCCTGGATTCTTTGGGTGTCCTCAAACCTTCAAGGTGGAAGAGGAGATCTATGGAAATATGAGTGCATAGATAACCGAAAGGTTCATCTAAGCGGTTCAAAAACTTGTTCTTCTCAACTGGCTGATGGGGCTCAACCTCCCTTCCAACTATTATCCTGTAGTATCCAAGCTTGCACAAGGACAACTGCATATCTGCCCTCCAATCAAGATAATTGAAGGGTGTAAGGATCCGAGGAGTATAAGGTAGAGAATCCATAATTCTCCTGCTGGAAAAACACAAATATTCACACAAGCTATGTAGCACCTATGGATTTTCACTGCAAAACACTAAAACATTCGAACCATGTTAGAATCACACTTTTCCTCTCGACATGAACACTTTTTCAGGGTCCGTCACGCCCGCACTGCCACTCTGAATAAATTCAGTGGAAGCAAATCACTATTGGGGACTTCTGTGGAAACCCAGCTGCTTCTGGTGTTCAATGGAGAGAAACAAACATTAATCCTTCCTGAGATGGCTCTGATACCATGTTAAAATTGTTGTGCCATTTAGATATTCAAGCAACGATTCCAAGATTTATTATTGCAGTAAAAGGAGAATGAAGATACACACTGAACAAATCAAACCACATAGGAAACAAATGAGTATAACTCAGGTAATTACAGTATCATTGTCATTAATTAAATCCGGTGTTACAATAGTTTACATTAAGGAATAATTCAAATCCATTAGGGAGGAATTATAATCTACCAACTGGATGTTGTCACATCCCCGGTTTTGACCCTGTTTGCATGATGTATATATTGTAATTAATCGTGGTGAGGAGCTCAAGGCAAAAGCCCCACCATCGATTTGGCTGTGTATGTTTCGGCAATGGGGATATTTGCGGATGGCTTGTCATGCTATCCGGCACCTTATAATTTGACATCATGTAAACACGTGCATCAAATAAAACTAAAACCACAACCAGCTACGGCAGTGCAACGTTGAATGAAAAGGGCATGGTTCCAAAGGATAAGGGGTGGGGATGTCAAACCTTGGTTATGGGGGAAAACCCATGTTTTGTCACCTTGTTGATTTTCCATCTTCCCTTGTTAACCTCTTTAATGCTTCAGCTGGTGGTTGGGGGAGTTATTGCTGAAGTGGTGGTGGTTGTGGTAGGCTGTCAGCCTTACCCACTTGCTCACTCCACCCACGTCTGCCCATTCTTCTCCCTCACGCACTCTTCCCTGGTCAGTTCACTCACTCTCACCACGATTTTGGGTCTGTTGGCTCCTCACGCACAGGTTTTGGGGGCGTTTTTGGTCTCACGCAAGTTTTCTTCCTCTCCCCCACGAGTCGCTGAGCACCCACGAACTGCAAATTCGCGTCCTTCCTGTTAGTGGTGCATCCACGGGCAAAAATGGAGCCGTTTTTCCTCACGCAGGGCCTCCATTGTCTGTTCTTTTCCTTGCTGGGTCGGATTGTTACCCACGCATAGGTATTCTTCTGTTTGGTGTGCACATAGTGAGCTGAGAGCCGTGCTCTTGCATCCATGACTGACTGTGAAGGGCCATTCACGTTTTTGGCTGTCTCACAGATTAATTGGGTCGTTTTCCCTGCTGTAAGTTATGCTCACTGGTAGATTTCGAGGCTGTAGTCTTCCCCATGTTGTGAATGTATTTGCTGTTACATTTGGGGGCCATTGTAAATTCGAGTGAGAGTCATTTTGGCCACGATAGGGCCAATAATGACTCAAGAATTCTTTTTCCCTGTTTTGGACTGTGCATGGTTGCCATCGTTTTCTTTGTGAAGTTGGGCTGTTGTTGTTACCCTGGTTTGGGTGTTGTTGCTAAGTTGTTTTGGCCATGATAGGGCCAAGAACAACTCCGTGTTGCCCTGTTTTAAGCTGTGACAGCTGATTGGTTGCCTGAGTGCAATGGATAGTCTTCGGACTGTGCTGGCTTGGCTTGTTTGTTGAAAGCCTATGAAACCCAGCTGTGTTGGTTTGTTGTTTATGTCCCCTTGGCTATGTATAAGCCTGCAATTGACCCTTATTCCGGAGGAATCATGCCCAGCTCGGGGGTGGCAGCGTTGCTGAGAGATTGATGAGCAAGCTGGCCTATGGTTGGGTGGAACGTTGCAGCGACGTAGCTGGTTGCGGGTGAATTCTTCATTAACAGATAAGTGCTGTCAGTCTATCTCTACAATTATAACAATTGTATATGGAATTATGATGAACATGTGATTGCTGGAATGTATGTGTGCTTCCGTTGTATGATCAAAGATAAATGCATCTGTGTATGCTTGTAAGTTTCAATTTCAGCATTTGAATTCTGTTTATGTTCATGGGGCGTTTTTCTCGGTTGTATTTGATGTGTTCGTCGCGTCCTCTTCGCCGGTTGAGGGACGGGGACGTGACAGATGTGACTGTACTTAACTGACTAGCTAACTCAGGATGTCTCAATCAATATCGAAGTCCAAATAACTAACTCCAGATGTCTAAATAACTCACACAATCAGTAATAAACAGTTAACTCAGTCTAACTGAAGTGGTAGGTGAGAAAAGGCTCCTAATCCACATGAATCCATGCATAACTAGCGCTAACTGAACTGATTGTGATCTATTTGAATGTAACTGGAAATTAACTAAGCTTAACTAGTTCCAACTTCAAATGACCGAAGGAGGTTGGTGCCGAGACTGCTAGCAGCTCCTAAAATGTAGGGATTGGTATAGGAGGTGCCTAAATTGATTCATGCAAGTGCAGTCAGTGGCAGTTAGCCTCTATTGGTGTTCCCCACACTCTAGTAACTGGTACATGTGGCCCCATTAGGCCATGTGGACCCAATGGTACTAGTGGACTTAATTAATTAATTAAAACTCCTAAGTTAGGTTAAATTAATCTAATAGACTGTTTGGTCAAGGGAGGATTAATAATCCTAAGACCCCCACTAAATCCTATTTTGGACAACTGTGGGCCTTGAAAACAAGGCCATAAGTCACCCATATACAATATAAAAGACATAGTGTTTCTTAATACAACCGAGGAAACATGGAAAACCTCATGGGAACCCCCCCCCTGTCAAGATAAGCAGGAATCAGGAAGTACAAGTTAAAAACTTGCAAAATATTTTGCTGCAATTTGCAGCAGTATGCAACAGTAATGCAATAGTGCGGTTCTTCTGTGGAGCAACATCCCGAATCTATGCATGTGAACCTCTGAATCCAAATAAATTCTTATGTCTGGAGGAATCTTCCTCTTTGGAAGAAGGATAATGTACTCAACTGAATAAAAAATATAAGCAGTTGCACGGTGAAAACTAGACCCATGTAGAGCAACTAAAATCAACTGATGAGAGAGAAAATGTGCTAGATAATTCGAACCATGTGAGGAAAACCCAAGAAACTGATATATTGCAGCCTTGAACATCAAACCATGTGAGGTAGAATCAACCCCAATTGTTAGGAGCAAGTGTCCAGGCAGATGCAGAATGTCTCCAACTTTACTAGTTCTGTGAGGAGATGAGCATGTGATAAAAAAGATAGGTAAAGAAGTTCTGGGACTATGGAGAGTGAATTCTTGAGCTCCATAATATGATATAGCTTCATAAATATCCAATAATTCACAAAATCTAATATCATCAAACTCATAAGAGAGAACTAACATCGAATCCTCAACAACAAAATTGAAGGAGACTTGTGGTGCTTGATTTGTCACACCAAAATGGATGAAACCAGTTACAAGCAATACTGAAAGCTCTTGATCTTAAAACATGAACCAAATATTATCAGATCAGGAAATATATCAGATCCAAAACTGTGCTCCATCGAGATGGTAGATGCATAATTTTCTCCTTCTTCAAAATTTTGATTTTTGGTGCATGCAATCATGTAGGAATTTACTGGAAGCTCTAGATTAATGAGAGTGAATGGATCACTCCTATAATATGATATTATTTCCAAAATATCCATGGTATTATCTGCACACCAGCAACATCATTATAGATAGAGAAATCAAATTCCTCTTCCTTTTATGAAACAATCACTGGTAAACTATCCACAAAATTTAAAAAATCACTGGTAAACTATCCACAAAATTTAAAAAATCACTGGAGAATTTTTGCAAAGAATAGAAGGAGAGTTTTTCTTCAAAAAAAGAGATTCAAATGTATTCTTCTGGATCATCCATGTGAGGATATGAGATATGAGATATCTCATACACTTCTGGAGGAGCAGGAGAAGGAGTCACTCCAAGGAGACTTTCTTCAATTCGAATTGACTGTAGGAAAAATTCTGCTTCTTCTTCATCTTCAACAATTTTCTTTTCTGTAGAAGAGGAAACGAACTCATCATGTTGGATTTTATTTGAACCTCTCTCAACATCTGGGATTTTAGAGTCATCTCCTATATGAATGCTAGGTCCTCATGATAGAGGGAAAGTGATGAAGGATTTCCTGAAGGCGACCATGTGGTTGGATGCTTTAGAATTTGTCAAATAAGCCTTTGATGGAGTGAGGCTTGCATGCAAGAATCTCTCATCTTCTTCAGTATGCTCCTCATCATCAGACATATCTGCACCTTATGGAAGGGAAATATTGTTCTGTACACATAGAGCTTTCAACTGGTCGAGGGTCTTCTTCATGCATGAGTCTTCTGTATGAAAACCCCTCATACAATAGGGACACTTTGTTTTCGAACTTCTTCTTTTTCTTAGAGCCAGAGGATCCTTCAAAAGACTTCTGATTCTCTTTAGGATCTTTCCCCTTAGGTATCCCTTTATCTTCCACTTTGGTAGAGTTTATCACTAGGAGAGCTTGATCTTTGGAAGTTTGGATGACTCCCATCCAGATCAACTTCTCTTGCTCTTGAATTAAGGACTCGATAAAGGAATCAAGTGAGGAAATTTTCCAACCCGAAAAGGAATCCCTTTTTGAATGGAATATTGATACAAATACAAAATACACTGGGTCGAGTTTGCTGAGAATGGAAAGCACATTTTTTTCATCCTTTCTTTCTGTTCTGCACTGTCTGCATTGAAGTGCAAGAGACTTGAATTTAGTAAAGAATTGCTCTACTATTTCAAAATTGCTGGGATGTAAGGCTACCAGCTCATTCTCTAGGAGGTGTCCCTAAAGCTCATCTTGTTTTCCAAACAAGTCTTCAAGATTCTCCCAGGCTTCTCTGGGTGTCCTCAAACCTTCAAGGTGGAAGATGAGATATCTAGATATATGAGTGCATAGATAACCGAAAGCTTCATCTAACCGGTTTAGAAACTTGTTCTTATAAAATAGCCGATGGGGCTCAACCTCCCTTCCAAGTATCATCTTGTAGTAGCCAAGATTGGGAAAGGAAAACTGCATATCTTCCCTCCAATCAAGATAATTATAGGGTGTAAGGATCCGAGGAGTAGAAGGTAGAGAATCCATAATTATCCTGGTGGAAAAACACAAATTTTCACACAAGCTACGTAGCACCTGTGGATTTTCACTAAAAACACTAAAATATTCGAACTATGTTAGAATCATGATTTTCCTCTCGGTATGAACACTTTTTCAGGGTCCGTCACACCTGCACCACCACTCTGAATAAATTTAGAGGAATTAAATCACTATTGGGGACTTCTGTGGAAACCCAGCTGCTTTTGATGTTCAAAGGAGAGAAACAAACATGAAGCCTGCATGAGATGGCTCTGATACCATGTTAAAATTGTTGTGCCATTTATATATTCAAGCAATGAGTCCAATAATTATTATTGCAGTAAAATGAGAATGAATATACACACTGAAAAAATAAAACCACACAGGAAACATATGAGTATAGCTCAGGTAATTACAGTGTCATTGTCATTAATTAAATCTAGTGTTACAATAGTTTACATAAAGGAAGAATTCAGATCCATTAGGGAGGAATTTAAATCTACCAATTGGATGTGACTGTACCTAACTGAATAGCTAACTTAGGATGTCTCAATCAATATCAGAATCCAAATAGCTAACTCCAGATGTCTAAACAAATCACACAATCAGTAATAAACAATTAAATCAGTCTAACTGAAGTGGTAGGTGAGCAAAGGTGCCTAATCCACATGCAGCGATGCATAACTAGCGCTAACTAAACTGATTGTGATCTAAATGAATGTAACTGGAAATTAACTAAGCTTAACTAGTTCCAACTCCAATTGACTGAAGGAGGTTGGTGTCAGGAATCATAATGGATCCTAAAATGTAGGGATTGGTCCATGAGGTGCCTAAAATGATGCATGCAAGTGCAGTCAGTGGCAGTTATCCTCTATTGGTGTTCCCCACACTCTAGCAACTGGTACATGTGGCCCCATTAGGCCATGTGTACCCAATGATACTACTGGACTTAATTAATTAATTAAAACTCCTAAGTTAGGCTGAATTAATGTAATAGACAGTTTGGTCAAGGGAGGATTAATAATACTAACACATTGATCGTTGGATCTTGCAAGTGGCTCGACATCAGCTCATTTATTTGCACTTCACAAGATGTACTATACCTTGGCACTCATTGAGATCAATGGTGAGATTTCCTTGCATTGGTTAAAGCGGCATTCATCAATGGTCAGTAATCCAATTACTTCTTTCCATGCTCGACATCAACACATTTATTCACATGGTAAGAATTGTACCATCATATTTTGTAGCAGGTGAAGACTATATACTTTGCATGACACTATCATTAGTTTGCAACAACATTCTTTCATCCATATGAGAGTACCACAGTTCCACTTTCAAACTTATTCTCTTGATTCATACAACCAAGCAACAATTCAAATTCTTCACTTCATAGTCCATGATGCAATAACAACAACCACATTCCTATTGCATGGTTCATCAAATTTTCAAGTAGGTGAAGGTATGTTGTTTTCTAATCTTTAATCATGCAATTCCTTGAATGCTAGAAATGAGTGAATTTGGAAAATTCCCTCACCATGTTACATTGCCTTATCCATTTTCATAAACATAAAACGTCTTCAATTTGGGGAAGTATATTCATTACCATTTGATTCCATTTTACACATGCCATCATCTCATTTATCATTGACCAACATGTCTCTTCCAAACTTCACTTTGTTGCACTTTGATTCAAAAACATTGATATATATATATATATATATATATATATATATATTGGCATGATTCACATATATGAAGACAAATATTTCATATGTACATTGATGGCTTATCATTTCCAGTGCATGTATTCTTTCAAATCTTATGTATTGCAGCAAGAACACAAGTAAATGAATGCATGTTGTTAACACAAGAACCAACATTATCCATATTCATGGTTGTCACACAAGAACCAACCCTAAGTAAAATTAACTGTGACTCATGTATCTCACATCATGGAATGATTTATTGCTAAATACCACCATCATACAAAGCCAAAATTAAAAAAAACCCGAATGTTTTAAAGAAATTTTATGAATAGTTGCATGAGGACATGTAACAAGTTAAGTTGAGGGGAGTGTTGGATCTAAAAAATGCCATATTCTATTCCCTTTTTCATACACCATTCTTCACATTTCATCACTCCATTAACTATTCATTATACCATTTTCATGAATAAATATGGGTTTACCTTGTTATTTTCCAATTTATTTATTTTTATGTAATCAAAGAGAATTTGTGGTTAAATATTAGGAAATTCACATATTTTCATATATATCTCAAAGATGTGTGAGCTTTGTAAATGTGTAGGAATATTTGAAGATTTCAACCAAGGATTATTCTAAAGTTTCTCAAATATTCCCTCCACCATTTCAAGATTTGAAGCAAATAATTATTTAAGCTAATTCCAATGAGGAATATCATGAAAAGATTTGTGAGGATTTGAAAAGCTAATATTACGGAAAATAGGTTGAGAGAAAAGTGGATCTACATTTATTAGTTTCTTATCCTCTTTTCAAAGCAACTCATGTATAAATAAGAGTGCTCTCTCTTCATTTGAGGTAGTAGGAAGCTAATACAAAGTGAGTAGTTGATAGGAAGCAAGTCATGTAAGTCATGAATAGAAAGTTAGTCATGAGTGAGATTTAGCCATAATTTCAATTAGTTTTTCATCGATTTGATTATTATGTAATGGAGATGATGCTTTAATGCAGATCCTTTTACTCTCTCATGCTAATTTGGATTTATTTCTTATGAATTGTTAATATAGATTTTATGTGAGCTCTTGTGTCATTTTGCACTTGCCATTTTCATTTGCTGTTTGTTACTTGTCAAATGTATTTCTTGTAGATGATTTTTCCTTTATTTAATTTCACATTTTCTTAAACATGTTTAATTTATGCAATTTCATGTGCTTTCTTAAGTAGGTTTACTTTCATGCAACTTTCATGTTTTCTTAAATTAAATTTACTTTATGCGATTTATTTCTTTCTTAGATTTGGATTCAATGACAGTCATATATTTGTTTCCTTTCAAGCATTAACATAGGTTAGTTTTACTCTAATTCTGCATATATTTTTCCTGCACCTCATAAGTTTTCTCCAAGCATATGACATGTGAAACAAGTATATTCATGACTTTAAAAGGGGATAAAGGTTATGTCTCTTTTGGAAACAATGATTCATTAGAGAGAATTTGAGGTCAAAAATGGGCCTCCTAAGAGATGTACTACAAAAATATAAGATATATTAAAATATTATGAGTTAGGGGTTTTATGGGGTAGGTATATATGACAACTCATCTCCTACACTACTTTTTATGCACAATATAAATAACCATGGTTGAGTTACTTTTCTAAATTGACAATATATAAAATTAATAAAATAACTCTACAATGATGTGACTAAGATTCATTGTAAATTCCCAAAAAAGTATTGTCCTTTAGCATTTATTTGTATTGAACTTGTAAATAAATTTAAACAAAAATGAATTTAATTTATATGCATAACTAACATATTTTTTTCATATAAATATCATTCATGAATTTATTTTATTTTAAAAGTACAAGATTTAATATATATTAGTTTGACATTATGATATTAAATACAATTGAGTGAATATATAATTTAAAATTAAAAAACATGAAAATGACAATATATTATTTTATAAAAAAATGTGAAAAGACATTTTTATGAATTATGAGTACTTTACTTGAAAATGACAATAATATTATTTTATGAGAAAGTGAATTGTGACTACTTTACTTGAAAATAACAATAATATTATTTTATGAGAAAGTGTGAAATGACTTTTATTGTGAGTACTTCACTTTATGACTTAAAAGTACTTGTACCACTACCTTGGTTAACTATGGGTTTTCAACCACCATAGAAAATGTGACAAATAAGCATTCTTAACTCATGCAATGTCACCTCAACCATGGGGGATGATGTCATCTACTAGAATGTAATTGGTTGATTTTTATAGTACATTTTGGTCCTTTTGAGGCCCATTTTTGACCTCAAATTCTCTCTAATGCAGCCAAATTTATTGGAAAGGAAACGATAAATATTGGATACATAGATACTAGAGCTGAAAAAGTTCTACTAGTGGATAATATGAAGCATAATTTTGTTAAGTGACAGCCATATGTGTGACCAGGGGTATCAATTGTTGTTGACATCAAAAGACTGTAAAATAAGGAAAGAAAGATCGGGGAAGTTAGTGGCTATTGCTACCAAGACTCCTAATAATATCTATATTCTGGATAAGATCAAGAACAAAAAATGTCACTTGGGAAGGGAAGATGAGAGTTGTCTTTGGAACAGAAGAATGGGACATATACACTTTGATACTATAGTTATAATCAACATAAAACAAGCCGCGAGGAATATGCAAAAAATAACCAAGCCTTCTAACTCTATGTGTAAACAATGGAAGCATGGAAAGTAGACTAGAGTTGACTTCAAGACAAAAGATCATTCCTCTGCAAAACCTCCATATATTATTCACACAGATTTATGCAGACCAACTAGAAGCAAAGGATTGCAAGGTGAAGAGTATTTTATGTTATTGATTGATGACTACTATAGAATGACTTGGGTTTGTCTTCTTAAGAGGAAATAAGAATATTTTGATTGTTTCAAGGTTTTCAAGGAACATGTTGAAAATGAAACAGGTCTACGAATCAAGTATCTCAAATCCGACAATGGTGGAGAATTCACATCAAATGAATTCATCAAGTATTGTGAAGAACATTGAATCAAGAGACAATTCTTAGTAGCTAGAACACCTCAACGGAATGGAGTTGTCGAAAGAAAGAACATAACAATATTAGAAATGGCCAGAACCATGTTGAATGATAAATTTTGGGGACATGCAATTCATACAACAGTGCACATCTTAAACATAGGACTCATCAGAAGCAACAATGTTAAAAATACGTATGAACTATGGATAGGAAGAACAACCAATGTTCAACACTTCAAAGTGTTTGGAAGCAGGTGCTACATTAAGAGATGATAAGATAAAAAAATTCAAATCCTGCGTGGATGAGGGAATATTTGTGGATACTCATCCAAAAGGAAGGCCTACAAATTATACAACTAGAGGTTAAATAAAGTTGTCGAAAGCATCATTGTAAAAATAGATGAATCAAGCCCTCCAATAGACAGAGAAGATCTAGTGGACCTTGACGATATAGAGTAAGAAGACTTGGAAGAACCTGAAGAGGAACATGAGGATGAAGAACAACTAGTCACACCACAAGAAGAAGAAGAACCAAGGGAACAACAAACTCGTAAAAATTGGTACTAAAAGAATCATCCATCAGAATTAATCATTGGTGATAAAAATATCGGAATAGAAACCCGAAAAATAAGGAAATCAGTTCAAAGAACATAATAGGTACATCTATCATTATTGTCCACAATTGAAAAAACAAGTTTTGAAGAAGTTATAACAAACATACACTAGACTAAAGCTATGGAAGAGGAACTTGATCAAATCGAGAAAAATGAAACATGGGAACTTGTTCCTAGACCCATGGACAAAAATGTGATTGGCACAAAATGGGTTTTCAGAAATAAGCTGAATGGAGATGGACAGGTAATCAAAAACAAGAAAATATTGGTTTGAAAAGGATATGCTCAAATCGAAGGGATAGACGTTGAATAAAAATTTGCTCCAGTAGTCATAATGGAAGCTATAAGAATGATATCCACTTATGTTTGTACTAAAAACATCAAAGTGTATCAGATGGATGTTAAATCGACCTTTTTAAATGGAAAACTAAAAGAAGAATCCTACATTGAACAACCAAAAGGATTCCATCGATCAACAAACAAGGACCATGTCTGAATATTAAAGAGGGATCTATATGGTTTAACGCAAGATCCTAGATCTTGGTACTCTAGATTTGACAATTACTTGCAGAAACAAGGCTTCAAAAGGGGAGCTGCAGACAATAATATGTATATCAAAATTGACCATGAAAAAATAATTATTATTGAAGTGTATGTTGATGATATTATCTTTGGTAGTTATGATGATACTCTTATCGAATACTTTTCCAAGGATATGCATAATGAATTTGAGATTTCTCTACTTGGTGAATTGACCTTCTTCTTGGGACTTTAGATAAAACAATGTGAAGAAGGCATTTTCATCTCTCAGACAGAGTACATTAAGGAAATGTTGAGTAGGTTCAAGATGCAAGATTGTAAATATGTGAGCACTCCTATGACTACTATATGCAATATAAACAAAGACGATGAATCAAATATAGTGGATCAAAAACTCTACAGGTCAATGATTGGAAGCCTACGGTCTATAACAACCTCAAGGAAAGATGTGATGCAAGTTGTTGGACATGTTGCAATATTTCAAGCATCTCCTAAGGAAACTCATGTTATTGCAGTCAAAAGAATCTTCATATATCTTAAAGGAACTATGGAATTTGGATTATGGTACTCAGAAGGAAATGAGTTGGACTTATTAGCTTACTCAGACGCAGATTGGGAAGGATGTGTGGATGACAGAAGAAGCACAAGTGGTGCAACATTTTTCTTAGGCAACTGTTTGGTATCATGGTCTAGCAAAACAAAATCTTCAATATCCTTTTGAACAAAAAAATCAGAATATATAGAATCGACAACATGTCGTACTCAAATCCTTTGGAATAAATAGAACCTGCAAGACATACAAGTAACATATGATGAGACGATTTCAATTCTACATGACAACACAAGTGCCATAAGCATATCAAAGAATCTGGTAATGCACTCCAAGAAAAAGCACATTCCTATAAAATATCACTTTCTTCGATAACAAATCACAAAAAATTGCATCAAGTTGGAATACATTGGGAATGCGTGTAACTTCAGGTGATAATATTAAACCTTGTTGAATGTATGTTAGACTGTAATAAAAGGTCTGAAGTAATTTAAACAGAGAAGAGGCTTATATGATTCGATTATGATTAGATTGTCATAGGGATATGAAAATGTGTTACGACAATTGGGAACATGTACATAAGCAAGTTTGTTCAGTCATATATGCAGGTTGGTTTAACAAGTCCACAAGTTTAGATATTATCATAGGTTGATACTTTTCTCTTCTAGGGTGGAAGGGTGGTGCTAAGGCTCACAGAGTCTATGAGTAGAGTTGTTGTAGTAACTAGAATCCAACCCCTTCCAGTTGTAGCTAGTAAATTTGTATAAGAATTTTAATTCTAGTTGTTGTTGGATCAAATATTACTATAAAAGGATTCTGTGGTTTCCCCTAGGAATTGGGTTTCCACGTAAAAATTCTGTGTATTGTGTATCTTGTTGTGATTTCTATATGATGATGTGATGATATTATATTGGTGAATCAAATGAATTAGCTGTGCTTAAATTGATTTGAATAAAAGTTCAAATTGTTGTACACTGATTCACCCCCCCTCAATGCACATGGGTGACCAACAACCCTAGATTATACTTTGACATTGTAAGACAATTTCCTACCTAAATGCCTTATACATATTTAACACCTTTACTCTCATAATTGTCACATCATAACATTTAGGAAGGGGTGGGTTGATATATCCCCTCCCATTTTCACCCCTTTCTCATTCTATATAACATGTTAGATAATTTAATGGTGGGAACTATAGAAAATAATATGCATTCCATCCTCTGAATAAGATCAAGTAGTATGTTTTCCAACCTCTTAATAGGTTCCCAGAGAAAAAATATAACTTTGAAACCTTTGTATTGATGAAAATTTTCTAGGGAACCTAAATAATGTACAAATATTCTAGGTACATTGATTTAACAAAGAAAATTTAATGGTGTGAACTATAGAAAACAATATGCATTCCATCCTCTGAATAGGATCAAGTAGTATGTTGTCCAACCGATTAATAGGTTTAAAGAGTGCAAAAAAAGTCTAAAACCTTTATATTTATGACATTTTTCTAGGGTACCTAAATGATGAACATATATTCTAGGTACATTGATTTAACAAATAAATATAAGCTTGTGATGGCTTCCTTTGAAAGAGTTTCATATTATACACTTCTAGTCCCATTTAACACACACAAAATCACTAACTCACACATGGAGAATTTATATTGGACAAGGGTATTGTTTTGTGCTTAAACCTATCTCCCTAAGTCTATTGCACCACTCACACAATCAATTTATCATATACATGCAACCATGCATGCACATTCCTAAAATATAAATAACCACATGTGGGCCCTATGATAAGTTAGGCATAATTCAACTAGAATTATGCTTGGGAAGATAAATAATCCAGTTGAAAGAGAAGAGGCGACGAAAGAGAATATGCGACGCAAGAGAAGCTGGGATGGAAGGGCGGCCAACGACAAAAGATACGTTGCGATGGAAGAGAAACCAAAATGGAAGGATTGGTAACATGAGTAGCCATTACTGGAGGAATCAGAAGAGAAGAACAGATAAGAAGTTGAAAATGATATTTTGAATGATTGTGGGTAAGGAGCCAATTAGAATAAAACACACGTTTGGTAATAAAGCATAATTGTATTTTGGGCTGATAGTGCCTACTGTCAGTTGTAACTGAATGTACGAGAATATAAATGACAGCTTGTCAGCTAACAAAAAAGAGGTGGTTGATTAGGATAGGTAGAAGCCTACAAAAGGGTGAACCCAAGTTGTGTGCGGGACTATTGTTTCTTTTTCTGATGTTAGTTAGTTGATTGTTTTGTTAGTCATTAGTAGGTGGAGAAGAGAAGAAGAGAGACTTGTTTAGCTAAGAGAACCGATCCAGGATGTGTGCATATCGACTGTTAGGAGAAGTAAAGAAGTACTTATACCTTGAACCAGAGAGCATGAGAGGAGAGAAGTCTATATAAGTTGTAAAGAATACTTAGAAAAGAGTCTGCAAGCTGAGTGTGTAGACAGAAGGAGATAACATATTTCTCATTCCAGATGAGAGCGCCTTTGTGGTTTTTTCCATATTGGTTTCCCCATTAACCAGTGTCTCTATATATCTTGATTGATGTGTGTATGCTAAATGTATGCATATTGTGAATAAGTAGACCTAGATGTGTAACATATCCTTTGTTTATGAATAATCTCGTGTAAGTATGTGTTGCACTGTTTACTAAATGAATATTTGATATGGCCTTCATGTTGAATGTGGTAAGATGTGTTGACTGGTAAATAGATTTTTAACTTGAATGAATAGATAAGGAGTAAGAAGTATAAACCTTGACTTCGGTTGAGCACTGTGATAAGATAAAATGAGAGTAGAAATACCCACCTAACTACAGAAACCTGGTTCTAGCAGTTACCCATAAGGATATCTCGGGTGAGATTACATATGTGTTGTTGGTGCCGTCGGTTGAGACCTTCTCTGTCGGACCAATATATAGGTCTTTGTTGAACCTGGGTTGATCGAAGGATAAATCCAACAAATGGTATTTGTTGGTTTTGTTGGATAAATCCAATATATAAGGAGGAGTTGAACCTGGGTTGACTGAAGGATAAATCCAACAAATGGTTTTGTTTCCAGGACTGTAAACCATTTTAGTGGGGATATGTTGTGGCACTTGACAAAGCCATAAATTCAAGATTGGGTGGATTCTAAGGCAATAGAGTTTGCATGAAATAAAGTGAAGGATCTCGACTGAATCTAACTGAGTGGTTGGAGCGATACCTTTAGACAGATATTCATGAGATTTTGTTTGGTGAATTCCCTATTTTGTTTTATGAATGGTTGTTGAGGCTAGAAACCTAGCAGAGAATCTTTCAAAGGGGAGAACTGATATATTGGAGTCTTCAGCTAATTCAACGGCTAAAAAGTGTTAACAACCCCATGTCTAGGGTAGTTGAGTTTTGGGTTGACAATATTTTGGAAGGATATATCACTGAAAAATTTGTCAACACGAAAAAATCGTACTGTGAGGTTGAAATAATTTTTTTCCAAGGGTGTAGAGGCCATTATTTGGGTCTTTAAAGGTTTGGATCAATATGCTTGTTTGTGAGAGAGGGAGATTAAGAATGGATTTTGAAGGATAAGGATTTGTGTACAGAGATATAGGACATGTTGCAAGAGAAGCTTAAGAAAAATGGAGCAGAGTAAGCTGGGATGTTTCCTGGTAATATTGAAACTGAAATAAAAAGTGGACGTCTAAGGAGTGAAAGAATATTTCGGTTGGGAAAGAGGAGAAGGACTATGACTGGAATAGGAATTTGCAACACAACCATAATGGAATACTACAAGTCGATGTTGCACTTCGAAGAGGGTTATTGTGACAAGGAGGAGGAATACCAACCTATACCTGAAAGAGAGGAAGAAGAAGAGGCTCCATATCTTGGGTGCGAGTACACCATACCCACTACTCCACGTACATATCTAGAGGTAAGATATAGAAACTCATATCCTAGTTGATTTGTTAATCAAAGTAATAGTAGTTGTGGGAATAACAGACAAGGGATTCCCACCATCCAAGCAGTGCCTAGAATGAATATAATGGTCGGGAATAATATTAAGTTACTAATATTTAATGAAAATGGATTAGAAGACCCAACACAACATTGGTTTCTATGTAAATCCATGTGGACCGTGCGGCAGGTCCAAGATGAAGCTATCAAGAAGGATGAAATGGTCACAACCATTAGGGGTTGTGCCCTAGATTGGTACATGAATTTCTCTGTGGTTCTGACCGAAGTCCCACAGAAAACATTAGATAAAATACGAGCTGGACCAATAGATGAATTCATGAAGCCCAAATGTGAGTCACAATGTATTACATAGATTAAAGACATTAAACAATTTACTACGGAAGTTGTTTGGGATTTCGACCAGAGATTTAAGATGTTGATGGATAAAGTAAGTTTCCAGATGTTGGATGTTCAACACAAAGAGTGGTTTATTGCAGCATTGTTGTCGCACATCCAGATACCCCTGATGTAGCAAAATATTATGTCACAGAATGAGGTTCTCGAACTGGATATGAAATTGGAATCCTCACCTGTTGGAGAAACTGGTACAGGGATGATGCAAATATATTCGCATCTAGCCAACCTTATGTTGCAACTTCAGGATATTAGAAAAGTGAAAGAGTTTCGAGAAGAAATGTGGTGTACTAGATGTAGAACAAATGGGAACCATAAAGATAATTGCCCGACATATTTGAATTATTTCGCATCGAGAACACCGATCCCAATAAATACATAAGGGATGCCTTGGTGTAGAATATGCCAGACTAGAGGCCATTAGTCGGAAGAGTGTTTGTACTTACATAAGATTGTAAGTGCACCGAAAAATTTAAACTGCGAGTTTTGTCGATCAGTGGGCCATGATGAGAAAGACTGCAGGGAATATCAACTGTTTCAGGAGAAAACAATGGATACTTATTTAATGAAGAATGATGAACAATTGCAAGCTAGGTGGACTCAGGTCCAATATCTGTCAGTTCAATATCATCAGAACCAATACCCTCAAAACTAGTATCCACTACAACAATACGCTCAACCCAGGGGGTGGGAATTTTAGAGGCTGAGGACAAGGATGAGAATTTGGTCATGGGAGAGTCCAAATTATATGTTATAATTGTGGGTAGCCTGGAAATTTTTCCAGATACTGCATGAGTCCTACTATGAAATGCTAGTATTGCAAATATTTTGGTCATACTGTCAAGCAATTCTCACAGTTGATTACGAAGAAGGCATGCTAGGAATGTGGGAAATACGAACCCACTGCAAAATTCCAATCCAAACCCCAATATGAATATATAGAATATTTTTGCTGATCCAAGGGAACCACATATAACTGTCCTAAAAAGAGGATGTGTTGCAACGAGAGTATATCAAGGACAACTGTATGGGAAACCACTAGAGGCACAAAGGAAAGCACACTATTCGACGTCCAAAAGGAAAATGAAGTATTCTTGGATGCGCAACAAGAATTCCTTGACATAAATCAAGCATCGACTTTAGGAATACCAATATTGGAGATGCCTGAAAGATTTGAGAAACTACTCTGAAAGAAGCCAACTGAAAAGGTTAGTAAACTACAATAATTCTTTAAATGTTTCTTAAAACTAATCCAAGATAAAGATGTTGTCGTATAATTGACAACTTTGATATAGGAACCCCAAGAATAGGTGCGACCAGAAAAATGGGTTAATTATATCGAGAAAATACTGAAGACAGGTCATGAACTAAGGATGACTGCACAAATAGGAGACTATGGAATGGATTATATTATTTTGGACTTGGGATCCAATGTCAACATTTTGACTAGAAAAACACTAGAAAGCACAAGAAATTTGAGACTCGTATGATCTCATGTCCAACTCTGATTAACGAATCAGTCGAACGTTCTACCTATTGATCGACTGACACAAGTGCCCGTTGAAATAAAAGGTCTAAAAACTTATGTTGATTTTGAAGTGATTTCCATTCTGGATGATACAAATCCCTATCCCTCACATCTAGGGATCGACTAAGGGATTGATAATCAAACACTTATAAATTTTAAGAAAATGATTTTAACATTTGAATATTCAGAGCTAAGGGTGGTCACACCAATTGATCCGCTGGAAGGAAAAAGATGCATCGAACAAGTGAACATTAAAGGTCATGGAGATTATCTAGACCATATTTATAACATCACATCTACAAGGGATGATTATGTAAATCCAACGACTGGCAGAAATATCAGTTGGTGAAGTGTTAGTTCTTATACATCAGATTCTGGAGAAGCCTTAGAAAAATGGCAGAACCGATTGCATGAAGTATCTATGAGAATATGCGCAAGAATTACACAATTTGTGCAATGTGTAGGTAGTTAGGAAAGCGATCTACCCACATATTAAGGATTACCTAACTTGGCATATTTTCTAACGAAATTTGAAGACAAAGTAATAGAACATCATCGCTTATCCGCTCTGGAATTTGCGCTGAAAGCTACACGTGTTATATGGTGGGTCACACATAAACAATCTATCTCATATTGGCCTCAATGCTGGAAATTGATGGAGATACAATTTGGAGAGAAGATCAATTATACTAGAAATAAGTACACATGATTGACTAATCCTGTTGAGTACATTGAATACTGTCGTGCGCCATGGAAGGCATGCCCATGACATGAATGTGTTCATCATTTTTTACATACATTGGACAGGATACCAAGGAAATGGTACACATCGATTGAGATGCAACGAGGGACTATTGAATGGGATGAACTAGCTACTAACTTTACACACACATTCGATTTTGCTGACGACCATCTTTTGATTGATGCTGCATAGCAAGTGATCAAGACAAATATATTCGAATATATCCATATGTCAACGCCAAATTTTAATCAGAGAAGCACAACATTCCAACACTGGATGGAGTGCTATAATGTGATGAGTGGACCTGATGATGATGACCCTTGAGATACGAACATCCCAGAATATGGAGGTACTTACGTGGTGGAGAGAATTGGTATTTCAAGTAACCAGTTCCTAAATCCATTAAAAACAAAGAAAGTAAACATTGGATCTCCAGAGAATCCTAAGTTCACCAACATCGAGGATTAATGAGATGATGAAATTGTTAGGAGAATATGTACAAGAATTACACAATATGTACGACGTATAGTTAGTTAGGAAAGCGATATACCCACGTATTAAGGATTACCTAACCTGGCATATTTTCTAACGAAATTTGAAGACAAATTAATATAACATCATTGCTTATCCTCTCTGGAATTTGCGCTGAAAGCTACACCTATTAGATGGTGGGTCACACATAAACAATCTATCTCATACTGGCCTCAATGCTGGAAATTGATGGAGATACTATTTGGAGAGAAGATCATTTATACTAGAAAGAAGTACACATGATTGACTAATCATGTTGAGTACATTGAATACTATTGTCCGACATGGAAGGCATGCCCGCGACATGAATGTGTTCATCATTTTTTACATACATTGGACATGATACCAAGGCAATGGTACATGTCGATTGAGATGTGATGAGGGACTATTGAATGGGATGAACTAGCTTCTAACTTTACACACACATTCGAGTTTGTCGACGACCATATTTCGATTGATGCTGCATAGCAAGTGATCAAGACAAATATATTCGAATATATCCATATGTCAACGCCAAATTTTAATCAGAGAAGCACGACATTCCAACATTGGATGGAGTGCTATAATGTGATGGGTGGGCCCGATGATGATGACCCCTGAGATACGAACATCCCAGAATATGAAGGTACTTGCATGGTGGAGGGAATTGGTATTTCAAGTAACTAGTTCCTAAATCCATTAAAAACCAAGAAAGTAAACATTGGATATCCAGAGAATCCCAAGTTCACCAACATAGAGGATTATTGAGATGATGAAACTGTCAGGAGGATCACAGACTTACTGCATGAACTCCAGGATTTGTTCCCTACATAATTTTCATAGATGAATTGGATTGTTGGATACCTTGGAGAGATGAAGATACTATTGAATCCTGATGCAAGACCTATGAAGCAGCGACCATACCAGTTGAATCCATGGTACAAAGAAAAGGTCAAGATAAAATTAGATCCAATGCTAGATGCGGGTATCATAGAACCGATTAAATAATTAGAATGGATTAGCCTAATAGTAGTACAAGATAAGAAGACTACTGGTGAAGTATGCATTTGTGTCGACCTAAGAAAGCTGAACGATGCCTACCTACATGACCCATTTCTGACTTCATTTATAGATGAGGTATTAGAAAGTGTCAGGGGTCAAGAAGTTTATTCTTTTACTAATGGGTTCTCTAGTTACCATCATATCATAATCGCAAAGGAATATCGACACAAGACAACCTTTGCGACAGAGTGGGGATGTTTTCAATACACAACCACACCCTTTGGATTCAAGAATGCTCCTACTATCTTTCTTAGGATAGTAGTGGCTACATTCAATGATTTTATACATAAGTTTCTTGAGGTCTAATTTGATGGTTGGACATTTTTTGGGATCATAAAGGATCAAATTGAGATCCTCAGAATGATGCTAGAAAGATGTCGAGAGTATCAAATTTCATTGAATATAAAGAAATATATATTTTGTGCCATTTTTGGAATTTTGTTGGGCCATATCGTTTGTCACGATGGAATCCTGATCGACCCTGCTAAAATTGTGATCATTTTTGACCTACCGCCCCCTCCTATAGTGAAGTAGCTCAGAATGAAATTAGGACATACATGATACAATAGAAAATTAATCAAAGGATATGCAAAGTGTTACAACTGATTTTACCACACATGGTGAATCACACTTTTATGGCCTTCCTTTTCCATCTGCAGAATCCTTAGACCCCATGGACCATTTTTGTACCTTTGATGTTTCCAAGATCATCCCTAAAAACATGCAAAAATTGCCATACGCGACTTTTAATCCCTTTCTCGCGTATATACGCGGATTTGACCCTTAAACCTGCGTACATCAGGATGTGTGCAAAAGGCCAAATTCTTTTGGAGTTTTCCTTGATGTGGATCTGACTCACTTGTCTCCTGGCATTCCATATGCCTTGAGATCACTCAGATTTGACCTTTCATTACCGCATTGAAGAGCTCTATAAGGAACCCTTTGGATACATTGAAGGCATGAGGAATTGAAGAGCAAGAAAACTCTAGTCCATTGTTGCCGGAGATTATACTTGAGTCTGCATCCCTTTGTCCCCTGGAGCACTTTTGTGTTCTTCCTAAGCTTGCCTTTTTCTTGTGATCTTGCAATCGAGAGATGGAGGATTGAAGTGGTGGAGGCCCAAGTGGGGGACTTAGTTTCTCCTATTCGCAGACGTGCCGACAGGGGTTGTCTCTATTGTAATCTCTATTTTATAATTAATAGAAATATCTTTTCCTATCCAATAATGTGTATTTGAATGAATATTTGATCCATGGATGATTTCAAATGCTTATATGTTATTGATTATATATGCACTACTACATTTCGATCCAAAATCCGACGGCGCGTGGATTTCTTTTTTTAAACTTACCAAAAATCACAAGGATAATTTTTTTTTTGTAAATGTGGCCATAAGCGTCACTTAAGCGACGGCGAGTCTCATAAGTGTCCCTTAAGAGACAGATAGCCTCATAAGCGTCGCTTAAGCAA
>LPNX011152856.1:1478509-1649604 GCA_001517045.1 Pseudotsuga menziesii | reverse complement strand
ATGTTCCTGCTATCATTGTAGCAAGGGTTATCACAAAGGTTGCTATAGTCAGGGTGAGCTGCAACTGAATCAATTCATTACGCTGGTTATCAAGCTGAATATTCGCGTAGTCTTCTGTGTCGTCGATGTATTCATGGACCTGAATATATCAAAAAATACAACAACTATTTCAATATAAATACAAAACAAATGAGAAGATATTGTGAAATTTCTAAATCTAAATCTTGAATATAAAATAGAAATAAAATTAGAATATCGAGCCTTGGAAAAGATATCTCCAAGTTCCCTGCATGCAGCACAATCATTCCATAAGAGGTTAAGCAAAATATCAGAAGGGGCATCATTTATTCCATGATACTTTATTCCAGAGGCATCCATCTGTAAGAAAATGCATTCCAACAATAGATCTAGAGATCCAAATGTAGTAAATAGATTTCTTATTACAATACATAGAATATCCTCCACAATTTCAAGGAATAAAAACTAGCAACTAAATCTATGAAATTTCCTTTCTAATTTTGGTATGTTTCAGCGTGTTTGGTGAGAGGGGGGCTGTCATAGGAACTACTGGGAAAAGTGTGAACCCTACACATAAATATCCATTTGATAAACAAAAGTTGAAGTTGAATCAAGTTAGATGCCATTTTAATCCATAGATAGAACTAGGAACCTAGAACAACTTAGTTCTTGTATATCTTACACAAATATAGACCTTTCCAAGATGTTCACTGCTTACAAATACTGATAAAAGCCTCCAGGATAACCATTTTGATACCTGAAAATGAAGTGGAAGGCATTCAAAAGCAGAAAAATCCAAGGACAAATTATAAGAAAATAACTTGTCAAGTTCTGCACCAACATGTGTGGCCTGGAAGGTGAGCAGTTGGCCACTGTATGCTTATTTCTTGTCAGAGTTGCAGAAAATAATTCAGTCATCTAACAATTTTAAAATTTGCACAAGTATAAATCATGTTTCAGCATAATGGCAGGAATTGTCAGTTCCCTTAAACTTACAAGTAGTCCCTGGCTTGACACCCAAAGTGAACTGAGTTAACATAACCATGAAAAGACTTGTCGAGGGCAAGTCAAACTCCACTACGATGAGACTCACTTGTGAGAAGCTCAGGATTATTTTAAGCCCAATAATTTTAAACTCACTGGGGCATCACTGTGAAATGAAAAGCCAGCAAATAAAGGTTGTTTGAATCAGCCAAGTTTTTTCCCAGTCCAAGTTGTACTCTACTCTCCAATGTTGTCAAGTTTTCACCAAGCCATGTTTGGCTACTATGCTTTCCAGACGGGGCAATTTGCAGCAAATGGGTATGTACCCATATCTATGCAGTTCTACACGTTATCACTCCAAATTGCCCTTGGGTATTTGGGTCCTGTGGGGACTGATTTTAACATTGGGAAAGTGCCAATGTCACCTAGTACAATCCCTCTCACTTTGGACTAGTATTTGCTAGCCTCAAAGGAATTCCTAATAAAACTCAAAATTGGAAATTAAGACACAAGGAAGTGAGCCTACCTTTGTGATATTTTTAGACTTTTCCATGCCAGGAAAAACATGCTGATTAGGGTGTACTGTTTTTAGACAGTTGGAATTCTCTTATGTTGCAGACTTTGCATGCTGGAAGCTGCCTTTCTTGCTGCTGTTCCAAGCTTGTTTTTTTAGTCTAATTTGTGTCAAACTTGAATAAAAAATGGGCGTTTTTTTCAGCCTGCCTTTTTTGTGCTAAATTCAGACCATGGACACTGCTACGTTTAGACCATGTAAGGCACGTTACCTCAGGCATTTTTGGCTTGTTTGTGCAAGTTAGTTTGGCCTATCAATGCATCTTGTTTGAGGGCTGTTGGTAAACATTTAGCATGAATTTGTACATGAATGTGTTCAGGAGTTATTAAGTGATTATTGTGATCACTATAATCTTACAGTTTGATTGTAAAAAAATATAATATATCTAATATAAATAGAGTGAAATTTGCATACATTAAACACCAATGGGCAAGGTAACTATGGGTAAAACAATTAGCAGTGTTTAATGGAAAAATAGGCAATGCTCATCCAAAGTTTGAACACAAATTGCAGATATGGAAAAGTGTAATCTAAATAGTCACAAATTATTTTTGCATGGATTTTCTATTATGAGATGTTATTTGTTTTATAGTACACTCCCCCTCTTGAAAATAATAGATAGTGTTGTTTCTTGGCCTATGCTAACTGAATAAACTTGGAATTTGCAAATAATCCTTATCTAGGTATCATGGTGATAGACATTTATAGCCCAAAATTCTATTAAGCGACGCCTGTGTGTTTTAAAAAATACAATACCGTTGCTTAAGTGAAGCCTGTAGGTGTCGGTTAAGCGATGCCTGTAGGTGTAAATGTTTTTAAAAAAATTTCGTCACCGTCTCTTAACCGACGGCCTGTAAGTGTCGGATAACCGACGATTTACATTTAACCGATGGTAAACTGAGGTGTCACTTTACCGACAGATTGAAAAGATGTCGGATAACCGACGAAAATCCACCAACGCTTAAAAAAAATCATAGTGTCGTACATGCGACAGGGAAGTGTCGCAAATCCGACAATACGACCATTGGATTTTTGGTCGAAATGTAGTAGTGATGCTAGAGTAGGTCTAACACAATTATATATAGCATGCTTGTCTTGTTTATTGAATGTTGAGGAAGCAATTTACCAATTCAAGCTGGATTTGGAAAGCTCAATGGGGATCTACATCAACCATCCGGAATAAGGTACGAATCAAGATCCTTTAGTGTTAGATATTTGGTTTCTCTTGCATATAGGAAATGATTGATTTTTGGAGTCAAGCTGTCTATTGTGGTACCCCAAGCCATAGGAATTTCTCTCCGTAACAGAATTGGTGAATCCGCTGGGGATTGACCCAAAAATCTATGGTGGGTGTACCATGAGCATGGGTGCGGTTATTTCGACAGCTAGCTAGAGCCGTGGTGACATTCCATGACCTGATGTTGCATGGCCTTAGACAAGTCCTCGACCTGCGCCATGGGTACCCTATGTGTCAGCTGCACAAAGTTGGTATGAATGCTTTGGAGCATCCGCTCCGCATCCACACCCATAATGTCATCTCCTCTTCCCCTCCGTCTATGATGAGGGAAACCGTCAGGCCTCCGTGGTCCTACATCTGCATACATATGACAGGATGTCACTATGTGTTGTCACACAAAAATATGTCTTTTGAGTCTATATATATATCAAAAAACACAAAAAAATTAAATAATTCAAAAAAATTAAAAAATAGGGTTGGGATTTGTTACCAATGCCACCGTATGCTGATCCTGGTGGTAGAGGCATGTCAGGATCTCCCCAAAAATATATCCCCGCATAGGGATAATCATCGATGGCAACTATCTGCTGCCTCCACCATGGAAAGAAATCAGCTGGATAGGGATTGGACACCCTACCTCCACCCAGTATACACATCGCATCTGCCCAACGTCGTTGGACCGGATCTCAAACCCCGTGAAGAGGAACGTCAATTCTAGGGCTCAATCCCGGAACACGCTCAAAGAAGAACATGCTCAGTATGCTGCTGAAACTGAAGTTTCGTACCCTTCCCATCTTGCATTCGCTGACCTGTTACTTCATGTTGCTCAACAACGTAGTACTCCAATCGTAAACTGTGGGTCTCATGCACTCCACTACATAGAACATCAAGGGCCGCGAGGCTTGGTGGAGTGAGGCTAGCCCTGCTATCCTGTCGAGTGTCAGTAGTATGGCCTTTAGGCCTAGCACATGTATGGAGTTAGTTGGGATCTGACTCCCGACCTTCTCCGTGTCCGGATAACAGTATACAACTATATACTCATCTATGGTGAGGCCACCTCCGGGCCTGCGAGACCGTAAGTTCACCACTTCCCCCTGTCGGGACAATCCAGTAATGAAGTATATGTCCTCCACCTCTATAGTGAGGGACATCTCGTCAATCTAGAAAGACTCTGAGTTAGGATCCCAGTAGTCTACTAGCATCTGCAGCAGTCTTGGTTTGGCCCTTAAGCCACCAAGCCACCAAAACTTGTAGAGACCGCATGCACGAAGAGCTTGTTGTGCCATTAGATCACCCCGTACTTCTGCTTCTACATCCCCGTGCTCTCGTTCCCTCCATTCTAGTACCATCCTGCACATTCAATTTTAGTTTTTGTCATTAGTTGTCTTAGAAAAACTTAAACGCAGCCGCATACGCGACTGTTTGCTAAACAACTGCGTATGTACACGACTTTGAGGCATTTTTCTGCGTATAGCCATCCCTATACGTGAAAAAATCCTCGATTTTTGCATGATCCATGGTGCATAATTTAGAATGGCCTAGAAATCAATTTTCACCATGGAAATTTGAAAAATTTACATGCAAATGAAAGAGCAGGGCATGGGAAGTTACCTGGAAAAAACGGTGTCGGACTCCGCCGGCTGAAACTCCCGAAATTCGCGTTTGAAGTTCTGAGCTCAATTGGGTAAAAATTTCAAATGTTATATAATGTTTTGAATTTTTTACTATTTATAGAAAATTTTCAAAATTTTCAAATTTTTTTACCCCCTTTCTATAGTTTTGGACCATTTTTGACGCTTTTGGACCGTTTTTGACTAATATAATGATGTAGGAGACCGTTTTGAGCACCGTTTCAACCGTTGTTTTGTCTCGTTCGTGCCGATTTTAGGTATGATGTTTAAACTTGCATATAGGGTAGATTACACCTCCATTTGCATTTTGCATGATCTTATGACCATTTCATTATAACCGTAGGTACGAACCCATTCTATCTTGTCACAGAACCTTCTTGCTGTCTTAGAAGTGACATGACGTGAATGGTAGAGCTTGACCTTACATGGGTACCCTAGTTAGCTCCTTGTTTGCATTTGGTTCCCATGCCGACAGTTTGTCCTTTAGGGTGTGGGAGTCCGTTGTATAGTATCGCCATGACATTTCGCAAGAGCCCCATAATCCTCTTGATCTTTTGCTGGTCTGTTTCCCCAGGACTCCCTTATGTCAAGTTGTAATTGCATTATCATGAGCTTTTCCTATCTCATTGAGCCTTATGTGGGCTTCCCTAACTTTGAGTATCAACCATACAACCCGAGCTTGTCTCATGTCTAGCCACGCAGAGCCATTTTATATATCCCTTGCAGATTGATTCCCTATTTTTACCGGGAGGGGACTTTCCCCCGAGTGTCGCTATCCTACACATGTATCCTTGCATTGAGCATAGGTATGTTCCATTGCTTGGAACTAGTTTGCTTTCCTATTTGACACTCGTCTCCTCCTAGTATGTAACTTTAAAGCAATTTTATTCTTTTTCAAGCTTTTCAAATATTTGAAAAAGTCCAAAAAAATTAAAAAACCAAAAATCCGGACAAGAAAAGATGTTATGTTTGGAAGCAGTCGAGTCATGTCGCCTTCGAACAGAGCACTGTATATCACATACGTTGGTTGGTTTAATAGTTTGACTTTAGGAGCTGTACTCATTTATCTGAGTTTATCTCCACCGACTGGTTAAGCTTCCAGTCCCTATGGAGCCTCTGTCGATGCCTCCTGTGTCTCAAAGATGTCCCAGTTTTGTATATTGAGTCTATGCTTCCTACATTCAATCACCATTCACCTTTATGCTCTTGTTCGAAGGGAGTTGAAACCTCAGTCAGCCATTCCTTAGTTATCTTGACTTTGCATGTCAGCCATTCCTGGTACTGTTACTGGTTCGTGCACCTTATGATTGAGTCCTTCCACATTATACAACTTTGCTGAGTACCTCATCTTGGATGATGGGGGATGCCTTAATTCCCTCCTTCCAGTGGATTTCATCCCATCGAATTCAGATCATTTATTCCGGGATAGGAATCTAGAGTCATGTTTGTGTGCCTTGAGACTTGCAGTCATCAGTGGCAGGTTCTCTCGCCATCGACAGTGTTTTGGGAATACATCAATGTCCCCCGATCGATGGATTCTCTCAAGTGTTTGGCCTCAACACATTTATTCACACTTATTAGTTTGCACTCTAGTACCATGATTCTCATTTTCATTATCGGTGGGTGATCTTGCGTCTGTTAACGGTATACATCAATGACCGGTAATCAGACGATGGACTACTATGTTTGACCTTGACACCTCTATTCACATATTAGGACATGTACTCGTAGCGGTTTGTGTAGAAGACCTTCCATATTGGTGGCATCTCTTATATGCTACCGCCTTGATTGTGCCAGTGTTCATGAGATTTCAGCTATCGTGACTTGATTCCAGTATATGTCAAACATTTCCAGCCATTATGGAGATCTTGATCCATTATATATCTTCATTCTTCATGGAGATCATGATCCTTTGTATATCTCCATCATGGAGATTCTGAGCTATTTATATTGTACATGGTGATGACCACACATGTCATATTTTGTATCATGCCTATTCATGGCCATTGTACTCTTATGTATCCGGGATTGCTGTATCTATTTGTAGTTATATGCAGAGCTTTATCATTATATTGTACTGATTGGATGGCTGGTTCTTCTACTGGGTTATTCATCACTCCACTTCTGGGATGGAATTATAATGTATTTCGGCCATCGTATGACCCCTCTGACCTCACACATTAGGGGGCATCTGTTACAACTGATTTTACCACACATGGTGAATCACACTTTTATGGCCTTCCCTGTCCCTCTGCAGACTCCTTAGACTCCATGGACCATTTTTGTACCTTTGATGTTTCCAAGATCATCCCTAAAAACATCCAAAAATTGCCATACGCAACTTTTAATCCATTTCTCGTGTATATACGTGGATTTTACCCTTAAACCCGTGTACGTCAGGATGTGTGCAAAAGGCCGAATTCTTTTGGAGTTTTCCTTGATGTGGATCCGACTCACTTGTCTCCTGGCCTTCCATATGCCTTGAGATTGCTCGGATTCAACCTTTCATTACCCCATTGAAGAGATATATAAGGAACCCTTTGGATACATTGAAGGCATGAGGAATTTAAGAGCAAGAAAACTATAGTCCATTGTTGCTGGAGCTTATACTTGAGTCTGCATCCCTTTGTCCCTTGGAGCACTTTTGTGTTCTTCCCAAGCTTGCCTTTTGCTTTTGAGCTTGCTATCAAGAGATGGAGGATTGAAGTGGTGGAGGCCCAAGTGGGGGACTCAATTCCTTCGATTCGCAAACGTGCCAACAAGGGTTGTCTCTATTGTAATATCTGTTTTATAATTAATATAAATATCTTTCCCTTTCCAATAATGTGTATTTGAATGAATATTTGATCCATGGATGATTTCAAATGCTTATATGTTATTGATTATATATGCTAGAGTAGGTCTAACACAATTATATATAGCATGCTTGTCTTGTTTATTGAATGTTGAGGAAGTAATTTACTAATTCAAGCTGGAGTTGGAAAGCTCAACGGGGATCTACATCAACTGTCTGGAATAAGGTATGAATCAAGATCCTTTAGTGTTAGATATTTCGTTTCTCTTGCATATAGGAAAGGATTGATTTCTAGAGTCAAGCTGTCTATTGTGGTACCCCAAGCCATATGAATTTCTCTCCGTAACACAAAGGTAACTGCTCCAATGGAAAAAAATTTAAAATAAGATTTAAGTTTAAGTGGATGGGAAAATGCCAAGAAAGTCTGGATCTCTTGAAGAATAAGATGGTCACAACACCCATACTAGTTTTTTCAGACTGTAAGAAGGAATTTCATGTACATGTCGATGAGTCATCTTTCGCACTCGATGTTGTACTTGCGTAGCTTGGAGAAGGATCCATTGATCATCCTATTGCGTTCACTAGTAGGAAATTTTCAACAACAAAGAATAATTACTCTACGAATGAAAGAGAAGGCTTAGCTATGGTGTACGTGCTACGACAATTTCGACACTATCTCTTAGGAAGAAATTACAAGATGTTAACATACCATTTAGCATTGAAATACCTGGTGAACAATCCCTTGTTGGGAGGGAAGATTTGTTGGTGGCTCCTCCTTTTTTGGGAATTTTATTTTGAATTTATTGCTAAGACAGGTCGACTAAACTTAGGACCAGACCACTTGTTGAGACTTGAAAGTGGAGAAGGAACCATGCACCTCGACAATAGTCTTCCTGATGCATAACTATTTGAGATCACGATGTTTGATGACCAATACAAAGACATTATATATATTTTTGAGTACTGGATATGAAACCGAAAGATTTAGTACCATGAAGAAGAAAAAAATTAGTAGTGCGAGTTGCAGACCTCCAACTGATAGCTAAACATATATATAAAATGGGACCGGACGAAATTCTCCATCGCTATATATTGAAACATGAGAGACCAATGATATTAAATGAAGCCCATACTAGTGTCATAGGAGGAAATTATTTTGGAAAAGCTACAGTGCACAAGATATTGCAAGCAAGATTATGGTGGGCCACTTTGCATGCATATATACTAGAGAATATTGTCGCAACTGTGATATCTCTCAAAGAACTGGAAAACTGTCACAATGAGATGAAATACCATTAGTACCTCAAATAAATTTGCATGCATTTGAAAAATGGGTTGTTTATTTTGTCCTTCCTATTAACCCACCAGGGGAGCGAAGAAGTACAAGATACATTGTTACTGTGATGGATTACTTGATTAGATGGGTCAAAGCAACACCGGTAAAGGATTGTATTGTTGTTACTGCTGCCAAATTTTTGTTTGACAATGTTGTCACTAGATTCAGATGCCCAAAGTTTTTGATAAGTAATCAAGGTACGCATTTTGTTAATCAAATGATCAAAGAATTAACTATATAATTCCAAATCCAACATAGGAAGACAACACCATATCCCTGTTAGGACTATTTAATCCTCCCTTGAACAAATATAGTCTAATTGATCATCTTTCCTAACTTAGGAGTAATTTACTAGATTTTGGTGCCACCCTGGATATTGGTACCATTGGTGGCATTGGTGCCACTAGTGCCACCGATTCCATTGGTGCCATCGATGCCATTGGTTCCATTGGTGCCACTGGTGCCAATACCTACATTATATGATCCACTCTGAGTGCCACTAGCTGCCTCCATCAGTTGGTTGTGGTAGGTAGGAAGTTATACTGAGTCAACCTCCATTTACAATCAGTTAGATCACTCTTAGTTAGTCTAGCACCATTTTTTCATGTTTTCATGGGGAGTGGTTCCTTTTCCACCTACATCATTAGTTAACTAATTGTAGAATTGATTTAGACATCTAGAGTTAGACTAGTGAGGTCCAATAATGATTTAGACACACCTCGTTAGCTATTCAGTCAGCTTGAGCTGGTAGATTCGAATTCTATCCATGGCATTGGAATTCGATTTAATGTATAATTATTGTATTATTCATTGAATGAGTGAAGATTAATGTTGTAATTAACCAATCAATTCTAATCAAATTTGTCTCAAATTTGTCTTGTTCAGTGTACACTGTTCTTGATATTCCACTACACAATCCTACTTCACAATTGCTCTCATTTTCCTGTAGATCAATGGTTCAAAAATTTAACATGGTATTAGAGCTGAGGTCTCAGGTTCAATTCCCCTGAGCTACGCTGAAGGGGGGGTTTTGGAGTATCAGTACAACCACATGGTATAATCATCACACCTCTGGGAATATAAAAATGTGGACTAACCGCCACTCCCGATGATAGGTCCTTGTGCTTGATTTCAAATGTTCATCCACATATATAGGTTTTGGTGTAATGGAAAACCTTACATGGTATCCGAGCCTTGTTTAGGATACCAACAAGTCTTGTCCGATCTACATTGTACTCCAGAAGCAACTAAGTTTCCACATAAATCATGCAATTTTTTCCTTGCTAACTCTGGATTCGTTCAGAGAAGTCTATGCAGCTGTGACGAAATCTGAGAAAGTGTACATGTCAAGGCGGAAAGGCTTGAAACTGACATGATTGCTAATTGAATTTGTTTTTTCCAGTGTTATTTGTAGGTACCTATGTAGCTTCTTGAGGAATTGACTGCTCAGCATACATAAGGATAGATTCTTCATCTCTCGTACCTCAAATCCTTACAGTCTTCAACTAAACCCTTGCGCAAGATTGGCTTGTATAGGATGAAAATGGGTAGAGAATATGAGCCACAACAACATGTTGAGAAGAATTTTTTTTTGAATCGACTTGATGAGGCCTTCGGCTTCATGTGCACTCATATCTCCCGGGATATTTTGTTCCACCTTGAGGGACTAAGGAATCTAAAGGAAGCTTGAATCTTTGTTTGGAAAACAAGATGATATTTGAGGAAACATATGGGAGAATGAGCTCATTGCATTACAACCCAACAATTTCAAATCTATTCAATAATTCTTCACAAAATACAAGTCACTAGTACTGAAATGTAAACAATGTGGAATATAGAGAAAAGATGAGCAATTGGTTCTATCACTACTGAACAAAATTGGCTCATAGTATTTAGTATTTATCTCTTCATTCCATTCCGGGAGAGATTCTATCCCTAATTGGAAGATGCCTTCTCTAGGTGTTTTTGCTGAGCCCTTAATACAAGAGCAAGATAAATTGGTTCAAATGGGAGTGATTCAAACCTCCAAGAGTCAAGCACTCTTAGTTATAGACTCAAACAATGTGCAATCAAGAGGGAAGAATAAAGGGGAGGAGACCAAAAAAACGGTTTCGAAGCCAAAGGAGAATCAAGAATCTTTCGATGGAGCCTCAAGTTCCAAGAAAAATAAGACTAAGTGTCCATACTATACGAGAGGCTTTCATCCAGAGAGCCAGTGAATGAAGATGACCATCGACCAATTGACAACACTCCTTGAGCAGAACAATATTTCCCTTCCACAAGGTGCAAATATGTCTGAAGATGGAGAGAAGATTGAATAATATGAGAGGTTCCATGCTTTGAAAGCAGGATTCACTCAGTCGAAGGATTACGTGATAGATTTTGGAGAATCCAACCACATGGTTTCCTCCAAATAATCCTTCACTACTCTGGATATCTCAGGAAGACCTAGAATTCATATGGGGGATAATTCAAAGATCCTAGCAGTAGGTAGAGGTTCTATTAAAATCCAGCATGGTGAGTTTAAGATTGTACTCTATGTGCCCTCTCTTGCAAATAATTTGTTATCTGTTTATTAGATGACACATATTGGATCACCAAATCTAGTTGTATTTGGTCTTGACTTAGTGGAGATATCAATATCTTAAATGGGAATATTATAGTGAAGGGTGTTGAAAACCATGCCTCCAAGACATATGAATTCTCACACTTTTTTCCATACTCAGCTCAAACACAATCTCAACAGCCATTCAAAAGGGGAGGTATAAACTCTCTTTCATCTCCATTTGTAGATAATGATATTGTGTATTAGTATTTCAGTTTCAGAAGATGAGGAACAAGATAAACATGATCTTGATATTGAGATTGTACCTCAAGATGATCCAGATCTAGATCCAACTCCTATTCTGAATCAAAATCCTAAATGGGCTAAAAATATCATTGAAGCAGCTGGGAATGATGCTAGGGATCTAGATGATAGAAGAAAAAAGAGGTCCAAGTATCATAATGAATATGTTGCAATCTCTCACATAGCTTCACTAGCTACCTATAGAGTGGTGCAACAAACTTCCATGAAGATGCTACTTGATGATAGCGAATGGTCCACCATTTGGCCCACTGAAGAAAAAAATGGATCATTCCATTCCTCTTATAGAAAGAAGAGACAAAAGAAACATTCAACAAATCAGAAGAAGATGGAAAGGTTCACATGCATAGTCCCAGGATGTTGATGCACAGAAGAACTATAATTTTTCATGGTTGCTCCGCAGAGCCGCAAATTGTAGCAAAATTTTGGAAGTTCTTACCTAAAGAGGAAAATTTCCTCTTAAGTATAGCTCATTTTCCTGATTTACTGCTTATTTTGAGGGGCGTTTTTTCCCATGAGGTTTTCCCCATTTCCCTTAGTTTATTAAGCAACTTTTATTTCTTTTAGATTTTATGGGTGACTGTTATCCTATTTTCCAGGTCCCAAGTTGTCCAAGTTAGGATCAAGGGGGGGTGTTAGGATTATTTAATCCTCCCTTGACCAAATATAGTCTAATTGATCATCTTTCCTAACTTAGGAGTCATTTACTAGTGTTTGGTGCCATTGGTGCCACCAGTGCCACTAGTGCCATTGGTGCCATTGGTTCCATTGATGCCATTGGTGCCATCAGTGCCATTGGTGCCACCGGTGCCAGTCCCTACATTCTAGGAGCCAGTATGAGTGCCACCATCAACCTCCATCAGTTGGTTGTGGTAGGTAGGCAGTTATGTTGAGTCAACCTCTAGTTACAATCAGTTAGATGAATCTCAATTAGTCTAGTGCCAGTTTTGTATACCTTCATGGGGAGTGGTGCTTTTTCCACCTAGCTCATCAGTTAACTGATTGTAGAACTGATTTAGACATATGGAGTTAGACTAGTGAGCTCTGATAGTGATTTAGACACACCTAGTTAGCTATTTAGTCAGCTTTAGTTAGCTATTCAGTCAACTTGAGCTAGTAGATTCGAATCCTATCCATGGAATTCACATTCTATTTATTGTATAATCATTTTATTATTAATTGAATGAATGAAGATTAATTTTGTAATTAACTGATCAATTCTTATAATATTTGTCTCAAATTTGTCTTGTTAAGTGTACATTATCTTGGTATTCCACTGCATAATCCTACTTCACAATTTCTCTCATTTTCCTCTAGATCAATGGTTCACAAATTTAACAATCACCCTCAATCGAATGGTGATGTTGAAGCATTTAACAAGATCCTGGAGAACACATTGAAAAGGATTTGCAATGTTCAAAGAGATGGTTGGGACTAGAACATTTCTATGGTATTGTGGGCATATCGCATGACCTCTAAGAATTTGTCAGGCTAAACTCAATTCCAATTAGTGTATTGAAAATAGGTTGTTATGCCAAGGGAATATATTTACCTAATTTTGGGATTGTTGCAATTATGAAAATGAGTGATAGTGGTGATATCAAAAATATTTTCACAACTTTTACAATTGGATGATGAATATTTTGCCGTAGGTTATCACCAAAATGTTAAAAAGCAAAGACATAAAGTTTGGAATGACCGACACATTAAGAATAAGCAATTTCAGGTCGAAGGATTTGTCCTCCTTTGTGATAGTAAATTCTTAAGGAATTCTGTTAAGCTGAAATTATATTGGATGGGGCCTTATGTTGTCATCAAAATCATTGAAGGAGGAACAATACAAATGGACAAGTTATATGGAACACCTCTCAAAGGATTGGTGAATGGAGTCAGCTAAATCCTTACAAGGATAGCTGCTACCTGGTCGACTAACAAAAAAAAAAAGATCAAAGAAAGAGATGAAAATGTATAGATTTATAATGTTTTGGTTGTGTGTCACAGAAAATGTAGCTGTCGAGGAAAAAGAAAAAGTGGCCACAGAATATCTGTAGGTTGCAAAAGAAAAATTATAGAGAAGAATCTCAGTCTGTTTCAAGAAAATAAATGTCTCGAAGGCCAAATATCAGTCAAAGGAATAGAAAAGTTATCGCACGATGAAAATATGGCCACAAGAAGACAACTGGATGCATTTAATATTCTAAACATGAGAGATTTTGATGACATACTTTTTGGTCATTTTTGTCATTAATTCTCAATATATACCAATGAGGTGATAATGAAAGTGACGGTTGAGTGGCGGTTTCCTTGTAATGATTTGGACTATTTCCCCATGTGACAGAAATCGCTACCACCTTTCCAATTTATCTCCTGCTCGTGCGAAGGAAATATGACTTGAATGGATGAATTCATATCACCTTCGCGTCGAAGCATCATTCATTTTGTTCTCACCAAACTGAGTAAACTAAGATAATTGTGTATGCAACTAAGAGTGTAAAGGTGATCTTTTATAGAGTAAGGTCATATCTATTTCCTGTTAGTTTTTCAACATTTAAGCTAGCATTATGTTAGGATCTTTACTGAGAGAATAACAAGTACAACAATCAAAACACAAGAGACAATGAACACAATGTTTTTGATTAGGGAAACCATAAATGGAGAAAACCTCGCAACTTCCTCAAAGATAGAATCACCACAAGATGTAAGACCCCAAAACAGTAAGATGCACTCCCAACAGCAGTAGTCTTCTTCTTCTGTCTAGTCCCAGTATTTCCTTTCTCACTAATGCGCCACACTTGAGTGAGTGAGTGATGTGTAGTACAAGTGATAAATAGAGAGACTCTCACTCTCTATTTATATTCTTTCGTTCACTTGAACTGCACTAAATCATGTCGGCCCAACTAACAATTACTTACTAGAGCCTACACCTTAATTAGTGTATAATAACCCTAGTGCCCCGAAACTGTGGGGACTTACACAATGACTTGACAAGACTTGTTTACATTATTAATACTTCCGATCGGAACATTGGGGCATGACAAAATGACTCAAATACATAATAGAAACATCCCGGAATAAACAACGGGTTACAATATATAACATACATATAAGAAAACATTCCGAAGTTACAAATACATCAACACTCCCTCTTAACTAGGAAGGCATTCTTTCGACACAATTTTCAGCGTAGGTCTTCTTCTCTGTATCAACTGGATCATCTTCGTCTTCAAGTCATATTCATCTTCAAGTCATCTTCATCTTCAAGTCATCTACATCATCGGATCTGGATCATCTCTCGATCTGGATCATCACTGCTGGATCTGGATCATCACTCGATCTAGATCTCTCGGAGTCATCATCACTGGATCTGGATCATAGCTCGATCTGGATCATCTCTGGTCATCATCATGTGTGTACTATCTTGTCATAGGAAGTTCTAGAGAGCTATCCCTTTTTCATTCTGGTTGTAGGCCTAGCCACCAGGTAGGTCTTCGCCCAACACTTACATTTGACCTGCTCATTAGAAAGGCATGCCCAACACTCACATCTGATCATGTAGTAAACTACAATCACATCAGAAAGGCCCAGCACTCCCATTCACCAGCATGATAGGCACATCAACTATCATCTGTGAAATGGCTCTGCACTTATATCTGACCTACTCGTCAGAATGGCACATCCATCCAGGAGGGAACACATCCTACCACAGTGATGAATGACTCTCACCCAGGCCGGAACTCATCCTACCACAATGATGAAAGCTTTCCACACATTCACCCAGGCCGGAACACATCCTACCACAATGATGAACGATTTGTGCACTCACATCTGGCATGGTAGGAACTGAATCCTACACCCTCGTTAGAATGGCCCCTAGTCCCTAACTGAGCTACCTGGTAATGGACCAGGTGCCTCCACTCTCCCAGAGAGTGGCATTTTCCCTTACATCTTTCCTTCTCGACAGAATGGCCAACACTCACATCTGACATGGAAGGAACTAAATCCTTTAGCCATGAATAGAATGGTTCAGCCCTTACAACTGACCTGCTCGTCAGAATGGCTCTCTCAGTCCCTGACTGAGTGTTCCTGGTAACTGACCAGGTGCCTCCATTCCTAGAATGGCAGTCAACACTCATATCTGACATGGAAGGAACCAAATCCTCTCACCATGACAGAATGGATCAGCCCTTACATATGACCATGGAAGGAACCAATCCTCTCACCATGTCAGAATGGCTATGGGTCTCATCACTTTCTCTTGGAGGGAACCTCGATCTGGAGAACACCAAGTCTCTCTCTGAAGTACTCATACTTCAGCCTAGCCAATGGCTTCATCAATACATCAGCTATATGTTCCTCCGTCGCAACATACTGAAGCTTCACTGCTCCTCTCTGCACCATATCCCTGATATAGTGATACTTGATCTCCATATGCTTCGACTTGTCATGGAACTCTGGATTCTATGAAAAATTCACGTAACTATGGTTGTCACAATGTATACAAGTAGCATCCAACTGGAGATCAAATATATCAGACAGTAGCTTCCGCAGCCATACTGCCTCACAACTAGCTGAATAAGCTGCGACATACTCTGCTTCAGCTGTACTCAGTGCCACACATGATTGTTTCCTGTTGAACCAAGAGATCACACCTGATCCCATACTGAAGCAACATCATGAGGTACTCTTTCTATCGATGGAACTGCCTACCCAATTTGAATCAACATAACCCTCTAGGTTAATCTTCTGATTCACATCGTACTTGAGTCCATAATCAACTGTACCCTTCAGGTACCTCAGAATATGCTTTGCAGCTGTCAAGTGAACACTCCTCGGATCTTTCAAGTACTGGCTCAAGGTGTTCACAGCAAAGCAGATGTCTGGTCTCGTGTTCGTCAGGTACATCAATGACCCAATCATATGACGATACATCGTAGCATCAACCGACTCTGATGAAGCATCACTCAATAGCTTAAGGTTCGATGCCATAGGTGTAGCCATAGCCTTGCATTCCATCATCCCAAATCTCTTCAGGATCTCTACTGCATACTTCCCTTGTCCAACGAAGATTCCATCTGTACTCTGCCACACCTCTATACCTATAAAGTAATGCATCATCCCCAAGTCCTTCATCTCGTACTCAGTAGCAAGCTTTCTCTTCATATCGGCAATCAACCCATATGTACCTGTCACAAATAGATCATCTACATATAGTAGGAGCATCACTGGGTTGCCATCTTCAACCTTGTAGTAAAGGTTGGAATCTACTTTACTCTTGGTAAAGCCCAAACTAGATAGAAAGCTATCAATCCTATCGTACTAGGTCCTGGGTGCCTGTTTCAAACCATACAGGGCTTTCTTCAATCTGCATACATGAGACTCTCTGTCATGTGTCTCAAAACCGAGTGGCTATTCTACATACACTTCCTCTTCTACTACACCATTCAAGAAGGCAGTATTGACATCCATCTAGTGTATCTTCCACTTCGTCACTGCAGCCAGAGCAAGTACTGATCTGATGGAAGTGTATCTGGCTACAGGTGCAAAGGTCTCTTCATAGTCTACTCCCTCTTTCTGAGAGAATCCTCGAGCTACAAATCTTTCCTTATACTTTTCAATGCTACCGTCTGCAGCATGCTTGATCTTGTAGATCCATTTGGAAGTGACAATTGACTTCCCTTTTGGTCTTGGGACAACATCCCAAACATCATTCTTCATGATCGATTGATATTCTTCGATCATAGCATCCTTCCATTCTTTCTGTTCTGCTGCCTCTTCATAACTGGAAGGTTCTTAATCAATGAAATCACATAGTAAAGCTACATACCCGGAATTTGATCTGGTTCTTTTTATTTCTCTGTGATTCTCTTCTGGAGCCCCATATCTTTCCACACCTTGGATAAGTTCATGTACACAAGAAGGTTTCCTCTTATGAGGATTCTTCTCCAGAGTTGGATCTACAGGTCTTTGTGGTTCCTCGAACTCTCGATCTTCTTCTTGAGCTTCTTTGTCCATGATTGTATCATGACTTCTGGGTACTTCTGCTTCCGCTTCTTCAGGTTCTTCAGCAGGTCTCTTTCTAGATTTGTTGTAAGATGTGCCTTCATCAAATATCACATCCCTGCTGATGTCAATCTTCTTGTATCCTGGGAAGTAGATTCTGTAAGCCTTTGAGCTTTCAGAGTATCCCACAAATATGCCCTTCTTTCCTGAAGGATCTAATTTTGTTATCTTCTCTTTTGTAATGTGTATGTATACAGGACAGCCGAATATTCTGAGATGGCTGACTTCTGGTTTCTTGCCGGAGAAGACTTCTTCAGGAGTCTTGTTCTCGAGTACTCTATGTGGAGTACGGTTCTGCACATACACCGTTGTTCTGGCAGCTTCAGCCCAAAGATGCATAGGTAGATCTTGATCATGAAGCATAGCTCTTGCAGCTTCCATGATAGTTCTGTTTTTCCGTTCTGCAATTCCATTCTGTTGTGGATTATAAGGAGTGGACAACTCCCTCTTAATCCCTGATTCTTTGCATAGCTCCTTGAATTCATTTGAAGTAAATTCTCCACCATTATCTGATTGAAAGGTCTTGATCTTCTTTTCAGTATGGTTCTCGATCAAGGCTTTGAATTCCTTGAACTTGCTGAATACTTCATCTTTGTTCTTCATAAAATAAATCCATGTCTTTCTAGAGAAATCATCAATAAAAGAAACATAGTATGCATACCCGCTAAGTGAGTTTGATGACATAGGACCGCATACATCGGAGTGGATGATTTCTAGAATGCTTTTGGCTTTGCTTTCGCTGCTTGGAAATGTATTCTTTGTATTCTTTCCTTTTGCACATCCTTTGCAGACCCCATCATGTTTTGCTTGAATTTTTGGAAGACCTTTGACAGCTTTACTTGCAATAGGTAGTGCTCTGTAATGCACATGTGTAAGTATTCTATGCCAAAGCTCATTTGGCTCTACTGAGTTATGGATCAAGGCTTTTTCTAGATGGCCCTTCAATTTGTACAAGCCTCCTTCTTGTTCTCCAATCACTACTGCATCATCGATAGTCTTTCCTTTTGGCCACATGATGACTTGACCATCTATGAATTCCACCCGCATTCCTTTTGCATCCAATGCTGAAATGGATAGAAGGTTCTTCTTCAGTCCTGGCACAAACAACACTTCTTTCATTGTTAGAGACTTACCAGATTCTATCTTGTATGAAGATTCCCCACTACCTTTTATTGGATATTGGTAGTCATCTCCCAGTTTAGCCTTGTGCGGTGATTCATGTTCTGACAGTCTTACAAAGGATTCCTTGAATCCCGTCATGTGTTTGGAAGCCCCACTGTCTATAAGCCAATCATCACTTCCATGAGTAATGTTACCTGTGAGAGCTGATATTAGAACATATTCATCCTTGCTTGAAGAATCTTCACTTTCATAACTGGATCTCTTTCTGGATGGTTCATCATCCTCTGCAGCATGAGCATGACGTCTTCTTTTGTTGCTCTTCTTTACTATCTTCTGTTTGTGAGGACAATCTTTTGCAAAGTGTCCTGATTCATCACAAGTATAGCATATGACCCTAGACATATCTCTTCTAGTATTATCTTTGTAAGAATGCTTACCTCTGGAATGATGAGACTTCTTTCTTGTTGACTTGGAGTGAGACTTGGAGCGTACTGTAAGAGCTAGGTTTTCACTTCCCATCTTCTCTTCCCGAGATTCTATCCGAGGTTCTTCTTGAGAGCATTCTTCCCATAGTCTGCTGAATTTGACTAACTTCTTTCTAGCACAGATTCCTTGAATGAAAGCATCCCATGACCTAGGGAGGCCATTCAAAGTAGTCATGACAATCTCTGCATTTTCCACTTCTTCATCAACAGCTTCTAATTGTTCCTTGATTTGAGAAACCCTTGTGAAGTATGACTGGATAGTTTCTGCATTTTGAATCTTCACATTCTTCAGCTGGTTCCTCAGGGTCATCTTCCAATTGATGTTCTTTCCTTCAAACAATTTGGTTAGGGCATCAAACATAGCTTTAGGTGTCTTGAGAGAGGACACCTGTGGGATAAGATGATCCTTGATGTAATCAGCAATGATCCTCTTTTCCATAACCATCTTCTTCTTATGTAAGGCCTTTTCCTCATCTCCCTCTGGAACTGGAACCTCCTCATGAATGTAGGAGTCTAACTCATTCTCTTCCAGGACCAGGGAGATCCTATACTTCCAGGCTCAGAATTTATCAGCTCCCTCAAGCTTTTCATCAAGCTTAGTATGATGATACATCTTTAAATAAGAACCTTGAATGGAAATATAAAATATTTTATATCTTACCAGGTTCAAGATGTTGGATCTGAAACTTGAGTAGAAATCCTGCAGAGCTGGTTCAAGAGCAAACTAGGGTTTTTCTTTTCCAGAGTTCTGTCCACCCAAATGCCTTCAAATTTGTTCCTAACTTCAATTTTGGGGAGGAGATCAATCCAGGCCTGGGCTCACTGAAAAGTTCCTCTTCTGTAAAAAGCCCTAATTTCCGACCCCAGTGACAGGTCCAAAACTGAAAAACCTCAGAATTGAATTCTGTTTCAACAGAAAGATGCGCCCTAGGGAGGAGAGTAATTCCACCTTACTTTTGCTGAAAATATGTGGAGGAAGATCCACAAACTAGGAAGCCCTAGTTCCCACAGCTCCACAATGTCTTCTTCTCAGGTTAGCTCTGATTCCATGTTAGTTTTTCAACATTTAAGCTAGCATTATGTTAGGATCTTTACTGAGAGAATAACATGTACAACAATCAAAACACAAGAGACAATGAACACAATGTTTTTGATCGGGGAAACCATAAATGGAGAAAACCCTGCAACTTCCTCAAAGATAGAATCACCACAAGATGTAAGCCCCAAAACAGTAAGATGCACTCCCAACAACAATAGTCTTCTTCTTTTGTCTAGTCCTAGTATTTCCTTCCTCACTAATGCGCCACACTTGAGTGAGTGAGTGATGTGTAGTACAAGTGATAAATAGAGAGACTCTCACTCTCTATTTATATTCTTCCATTCACTTGAAGTGCACTAAATCATGTCGGCCCAACTAACCATTACTTACTAGAGCCTACACCTTAATTAGTGTATAATAACCCTAGTGCCCCGAAACTATGGGGACTTACACAATGAATTGACAAGACTTGTTTACATTATTAATCCTCCCGATCGAAACATCGGGGCATGACAACATGACTCAAATACATAATAGAAACATCCCGGAATAAACATCGGGTTACAATATATAAGATACACAGAAGAATACATTCCGAAGTTACAAATACATCAACATTTCCAGTACAACCACTATTGCAGAATCTAGTGTCATGACTCCTTCACCCACACTCATTATGGAATACTTTGATAGATATGTTCCACCACAGGCCATGGTTGCATAAGAAGCTGAACAAATTCCATTCATCCTTGAATTAAGGATACGACGAGACCCACCTGACACGTCGAAGAGGAAATGGTCTAGTATTCATAAGAAAGAAACAACACCACCACTAGATGATGAAGAACCAGGATCTGCCTCCATGCTGCCAGATTATGTTCCACCCAGACAAACTAATTCCCCTAAAATTAGAATCCTAAAGAATGCAAGGTAACCACTGGTGGCACCGACTACACCGAAAGGAGTTCAGATAACAACAAACATACTCCAAAATATAAAGAATATGACCTTTGTTGACCATGACCTAGGGAAATTTCTAGAATTTCACAATTGACAAATACATGGTTGCTGTCAGTGAGACAGAGGATGGCCCTAAACATTTAGTTCCAATAGAATGGGAAAGAGGACTAGACAAATATGGTTAATTGTCTCTCATGCACATGCCCCATTTTGGTCATAGTGTCGAGGTGAATGCACGCGTTAAATAATCGCTAGTATCATTCCATGGTGGATTTCTATGGCTCGACCGAAAGGTTTTTGTTGATATCGAGATTATAGCAGCAATTACAAGGCTCCCACTTGCTGGTGTTGACCCAACACCGTTATTTTCTGGAAAATAGCAAGACAATTTATTCATAGGTAAGATCAAAGAAAAGTACAACTTAATCATATACACTAGAGGCTTTGTCATTGCCTCTATCAATTATTATACTATTCGGTTTGCAACTAAATTCCTATCTAGAAAATTGTTGTGCAAGATACAAATGAACCAGTGCATTGTAGGGATGATTGTTGCGGAAGATTTATGTGCAGCAGGTGTTCAACTCAACTAGTCACAATATCTGCTAAATGAAATAGTAGCAGATGTGGATGAGGCACATGACAAAGGTCTAACATTCCATTATTCATGGCTACTTATTCTGATTTCGCTTGTTGTATGGGAAGAACCAAAAAACTACCAGGGGGTATATGTGCCCATTTTATGTCGAGGATCTTGATACCATAATATATGGTTCGAGAAAGATTTAAAGCAGAGGAAAAAAAACAACAATGTAGAGTTATTTTTACAAGCAGAGGACCTGCATTATCATGTCAGAAAGAAGGCCAGAAATATTGAGGCGATCGGTAAGAAATTCCAAAACATTCTCATATTTTTTGTCACGACCCTCATATCTTATTGCAGCCATGAAAGGACCCACGACCCAAATGGATGGAGACACAATATCAAATTTCGAGTGACAAAATTGAGGCCATTATTCAAGATTGGCTAGAAGAATGGAGAGTTCTTGTTGTAAATGACTAGTTGTCAGACAATGAAGAGGTACGATAGAATGATCCACATATGAAGAAGGATGGGGAACATGAAGAAAACCCACCAGAAGAAATTGCACCAAAGGAAAACCGAGAGGAATACCAGGAGGAAAATCCAGAAAATACCCAGAAGGAGTCAAGCACGACTTCAACAGACCTAGTAGTAGGGGAAAAGAGGAAGCATACATATAAGTATATGAGGAGTCATAAGAAGAGGAAAGGAGACAAAACAACTGGAACTATGATCTTTACCAAATTACCAACGATGATTACACATTGTTGATAGAAACAATGACTGAGATTTCCAATCAAAGCCTCCAAAATATGGATGAACAAAAAATAGAGCTAACCAACACCATCACAGTCTTATTAAAAACACTCTGTAAGGTCATGAAAGAAGTAAGAGTGGCAGTCGACTATAGACCACAATTGTCTTAGTCATATCACTTAGATGGCCAGTTGGAGGAATGACCTAGTGATGTGTCTATACCCATCCCACCAATAAAGGCTCGAGTAGTGGGTGAAGCACTCAACTTGGAGAGACCAGAGATAAATGCCAAGGCCAAAAGTGTGGTCCATGCCACTATAGATTTCTATGCACTGCCAATGTATGAAGTATATGCCATTCAGAATGCCGCAATTGTAGAAATTAATGTAAGGGAAGGCGTACTAGTCAAGCAAGTTAGAGCATCAAATAAGACCGTTCATAAGATGAAGAAAACAATAAAATAAGTTGAACAAAAAGCTAAGACTGGGATGAAAAAAGGCGTTGACTCGACGCAACCATAACAGTTTCTTGCACCAAGTTTACCGATGAAGGCATTACCAATGAAATGTTTACGGAAGCCAAAGTGTTTCAAATTTGTTATATTGCAGAGAACCTCTACAAAAAGGTCACAAAGATGGAATCACAAGTGACACCTAGTACACCTCTAGAAGTACTGGAAGAGAGAAGAAATGCAACCACAAATGTTGTGAAGCAAATAAAAGAGGTGGAGGCACTTTGTGCCAAAGCAGTCAAGTAATTTTATCAGACACTGGAAGCTTTGATTGATGACAAGGATCTAGAAAAATTTAGAGAACAATTGCGCACTGTTGAGACAGAGTTAGACCAGTTGAAGAATAAGATGAATAAAATGCCATTAGTAGAGAAAATGGATAAGTCTAATGACATGAAGAGCCTGTAATAACAGGCCGCGACATTGCGAACACAAAAAAAAAGAGGACTGACAAGGTCATCGAATTGCAAGCAGAAGTAGAGAAAATTACGAGTATAATTCAACCTGTACACCAAAAAGTGCGACAAGAAGTAGAGTCAGCAAAATAAATAACTTTGGAACACATCAGTTTCAAACTTGTCGAAAATTTGAAGACGACAAAAACAAAAGTACGGGAGGAGACTAAGCAAATAGTGAAAATATTTTAGTATTTTAAAAGTAAGGTTGTAACAATGGAGGTCTCTGAATAATGTGGCATGGGATGAGCCATAGGTTAGTTTTGGGGGTATGTTGTCCCTAGGATAAGTTAGGCATAATTCAGCCAAAATTTTGCTCGAGAAGAGAATATGGGACACAAGAGAAGCCGTGACAAAAGAGAATCCAACAACGTAAGATAAGCTGCGACCTGAGAGAAACCATGAAGGAAGGATTTACGAAAAGACTAGCCATGACTGAAGGAAACGGGAAAGAAGAAGAGACAAGAAGTTGAAAAGGACAGTTCAGTTGATCCTGGGTAAGGATCTAATTATAATAAATCACACTTTTGGTAATAAAACACCATTGTATTTTGGGCCAATAGTGCCTATTGTTAGTTGTAATTGAATGTATGAGAATAGAAATGAGAACATGTTGGCTAACAGAAAAGAGGCGATTGATTCAGACAGGTAGAAGCTTATAAAAGGGAGAACCCAAGATATGTATGGGAGTGTTGTTTCTTTTTTTGATGTTAGTTAGTTGATTTCTTTGTTAGTCATTAATAGGTGGAGAAGAGAAGAAGAGAGAGTTGTTTATCTAAGAGAACCTATCCAGCTGTGTGAAAATCAAATGTTAGGAGAAGTAGAGGAGAAGTACTTAGACCCTAAACCAGAGAGAATGAGAGGAGAGAAGTATTTATAATTTGTAAAGAATACTTAGAAAAGAGTCTACAAGCTGAGTGCGCAGAAAAAAGGCACTAACATATTTCTCATGCCATATGAAGAGCACCTTTGTGGTTTTTCCCAGATGGATTTCCACATTAACTGATGTCTTTGTATAACTTGATTGATGTTTTTATGTTAAACATATGCATATTGTTGCATCCCCTTTGTTTATGAATAATCTCATGTAAGTTTGTGTCACACTATTTATTGAATGAATCTGTGATACGACCTTCATGTTGAATGTTGTAAGATGTGTTGACTGGTAAATAACTTGTTAACTTGAATGGATAGACAAGGAGTAAGAAGTATAAACCTTGGATTTGGTCAAGCACTATGATAATATACAACGAGAGTAGAAATCCCCACCTAAATGTAGAAACCTAGTTCTGGAAGTTACCCATAAGGATATCTTGGGTGAGACTGCAAATGCGTCGCATGTGTTGTCGATTGCCTACTCTGTCGGGCCGTTATCTAGGTCTTTGTTGATGAACAAGGACCTAAACCTGGGTTGGCCGGAGGAGAAAGACAACACCACAAAAAAATGCATACATTTAAACACTCATGTTTCCTGCTATCTTAACAAATATACTCACTACAGAGATAAATTACAATAAGAATTCACAAATCTGGTTGTAAATATACAAAATCATGCCTAATTAACCATTGGTTTTAACTTGGAAACCGCTATAAATCACAAGAAGAAATACATAAAATATTATTACAAATAGAAAGATTAATAGAATAATTAGCAATTCCAAATGTTTCACTTCTCTAAAATTTACCACTAAATGGCTATAAATGAACACTTTTTCACCCAATAGTAGGCACTCTATTGTAGAGGGAAACATAAAACTATGGCTATGAGGACATAAGGAATAATTCCTATTGGTTGGGTTTGAAGTCTTTATCACAACCCAACCCATATTTCTTAGACAAGGAAATATTATTGTAATTCACAACAATCCAATCTAACTAACCACACTCTCCCCCATGGGCTCTACACAACACTAAGAAAAGAATGGCCTTATCTACAAGGTCATCTCTTAGGAAACATTGTCTTTAGACTAGTGCTCCAATGAAGGCAATGGGATCTCTACTGGTGACTATGGATTTCTAGTTGCCAGCAATGGTTGATTATTCCTCTATCTTCCATGTCATGTCCTTGGCATTGTAATGTACCTATTGGGCCTTTACCTAATCAATGGCTATGTTTCATATCAATGCGAATTTTCCATCAAGGATGCAAGATTGTTTTGTCTGGAACTATCCTTCTATTTCTACTAGGGAAATTTTTAAGGATCCTTATTTAAAAGTATATAAACCTTGGCGAATTTTACCAATTCTTAAAATATAAACTATAAAATATTTGGCTATATTTTTTCTAAAAAACATTCAATTTCTAAGGATTTCATATAGTTTATATAGAAAATTGGTGATTTTTAGAGTTAAAAAAAATGCTTGTCAAAATTGGGTGAAACATGGCTTCAAAAAATACAAATTAGTGAATACATTTTTTTGAAAAAAAACATGGAAAAATAGCTCATCGGCTAAATTTTTCCCCTAAAAGTTTTCTTGAGTTTTACCTATATCAAAGGACAATCAATGGCATGGTTAGGATCGTGAACACATTTCTTTAAAAAAGGTACATGAAAAACATTATAATCTTTTATGTTAGCAAGAAATGTAATCTTATATGCATCTTGTCCTATTCTATCAAGGATATCAAAATATCCACAATATCTTGGTGCAAGATTAACTCAATTTCCAAGATTTGGCGACATTTTCTTTAGTACCACTCTAAGAAACGTATGATCTCCAACTCCATATTATTTATCCACCCTCTTATCTACATAACTTTTCTTTTTACCTTTATTGCTTTCAATTTTTTCTTAATTTGGGGACCTTATTCTTCCATGTTCTTGAAATTTTTTGATCCCATTGTAACTTGGTTAGTTGGATTATTCCATCTTTACCAAGGTTCATTTTATTGCATATAAATATTCAAATAGGAATATCCCCAAAGACACAAGATGTCCATTGTTGTATACAAACTTTACCAACTACAAATACTTTTTCCACTTGGATGGTTTATCCACCACATATATTTATAACTTGTGCTTTATGACTTGGTTAACTCTTTCTGTTTATCCATTGTTATGTGGATAATATGTTGTAGGAAAATTTAAATTTGTGTCAAATTTCTTGAATAATTCATTCAAAAATTTGATGTGAATATAGTGTCTCTCTTAGAAACGAGGGCCTTAACTATCCCATGTAGTTGACAACTTATTTCATGTAGATATTTTCTATGTTTGTTTCCTTGTGTGTGGACTTAATAGGAATAAAATGGGAAAGCTTTATCAATTTACCCTCTACAATCATGGTATAATCATATTTCTTCACTATTTTATGTAAGATAGTGATAAAATCAATAATTACTACTTCCTATTTCCTTTCTAAAAAATGACAATTGTTGTAACAAACCTACTAGATGCATATGCTCGAATTTTACTAGTTGACATTACATACATCTTGGTATGTATTCAATGAAATCCTTTTTCATTATTGGCCAAACGTATTGTTTCCTCAATGTTCCAACTATTTGTTGGTATTGATGGTTTCTGTAGTATGGGACATTATGCATTTCATTCAAGATGAATTTAATCAACTCATAAGAGTAAGGAACATGAATTTGGTTTTGTGCATAAAATTTCAATCATTTTATACCTTTTGATATTTATACTCCCATCAAACATTTTGTAGTAGTAATCCTTTCTCTGTTTGAAGGTAGTGCTCCTTTGTCACAAGAGGTTCAAGAATTCCATTCTTCAAATTTAAATTGCTCATGTTAATTGTTGTAGCATGCATTGCATTTAATATTCAATAAGTGCATTGAAAAATTGGTTCTCTTTTCCCTTAATGTGCTCGATGTCGAAACCAAACTCAAATAAATATCAACAATATTGTTTGATTGAAATTCAAATTTTGTTGACCAAACAAATATTTGAGACGATTATGATTTGTTCTTAACTCTATTTTTCATCCTATCAAGTAGTACCTCCACATTTTTAATGCATGGACAATTACGTCAATCCCCAAATCATGTGTTACATAATTCCTTCCATTTTCTTTAATCTTTTGATATTCATAGCACAACACATTCCCATTTTGGGTGACAATTCCACCAATTTCTTCTTTGCCAGCACTTGTGCACACATTCAACTCTTCACTTGGATCCATAATTTTAAGAATTGGTGCACCAATAATAAATTTCTTCAATTGATGAAAACTATCTTCACATTTTATTTCCCATTAAAAAAAATTCCTTTCTTTTGGAGAAACACAATTGGAGTTACAACTTGAGAAAAAACCAATATGAATATTATGTAGTAACAAGGAATACCCATGAATTACCTCACATCTAAAACATTCCTATATGAAATCCATCCCATTTTAGGTTCAATTTTATCTAGGTCTATTGGGATCCCTTTCTTAGAAATGATATGCTCCAAATATTGAATTTTCCTTTGGTTCTCTCGAAACTAGCAAAACTAAGTGCAAGTGTTCTTCGTGATCATTTTTTCACATGGAGTAACTTAGAACGTCACCAAGGAAAAAAATTAAAAACTTGTCAATTTCGTGGGATGCATACAAATCACACCTTTTTGAAACACTTCTTTAAGTATAAGGCTGAAATTTTCCTTATAGATATGGGCCCTAGAATTCCTTTCACAAACCTGATGCTTCCTTCCTCATCAAGGCAATTAAATATCTTATTGTAGCAATAAAAAATGGCATGGTGTAGCTCCAACAAATAAGAACATCATATAAACCAAGCTATATTATATTATGATCTACATGAATATGGAGTCAATTAATCTCTAATGGATCATATTTCATTAGCTCATTGATTTTCCTCTTAGTTATGGTAGCTAAGTGAACTAACCAAGGCTCAGTATCCTTACTCTGCTAAAGAAAAAAAATATCAACAAGATTACAAGTAACATAGTTAGTCATAGGATCAACTAAAATAAAAATAGATTGCTTTGTAATATTACCTAAAATTTTGATCATATTCAATTGGTGGTTTTCATGGTAATCATCCAATGTTTCATAAATCCAAGGAATGTTTTGCTCGTCATCACTCATTGTAGTAACTTCCTAGATGTTGTGAATAGTTTCATTATGTCTCAATGATGTGAGCAATATTTGTACATATTTTTCTCTCCACGACCCTAACATTTAATTGGTTTCCTTCTGCCTTTACCCAAATATTCAACCATCTACCCAATTAGAGTGTAGAAATTTCTTTCTTTATCACATTTATTGCAAAATTCAAAAATTTCACCTCTAGGAATGTTTCTCAGATCTGGTCTCTATAAAATTCATTTTTAGGATTTGTTTAAAATATTGATTTATAGAAAGAAACAATGGATAATGTTCCATCTCACTTCTTCCCAATGCACTAGGAAACCCAAGAGAAAATATACAAAACACATGCCAAAAAGTCCCAACCCTTACGCACACACTTTTCAAATATAAACTAGGTATGAAATCAATTTAATTACAATAGATTTACAACAATAATATTGTTCTATTATCTTCAAGATATATGTTAAATCACTTAACACTTCCAACCTTTTTTTTATGTCAAATCAACATGAATAAAAACACTAGAAATTAACAAATAAAAAAGGCAATGCATGCTGAAATATCAAATTTGCAACCACATAGTTTTGGACAACTGAAAAATTCATATATGTATGCATGCATGTGTGTATGTATGTATCTATGCATGTATATGGTAAAAATTAAGTACAAAAACATATTAAAAACTTATCATAAGTTGGTACAATTTCTCAACATCTCCAGAATGTTATCTAGGAAAAACCAAGAAAACCCTAGCCACCACCAAATCTCTGCAACCAATAGTTATTAATATAAGTTCTTCATGGCTTCAACACTAGTGTTTCATAAGTTCTCAATATGTCCCATTCTATCCTCCTTAATCAATATTCTCTAGGGTAAACACTAACTTCTTTGTCTCCTTAGGGTGAAACTCTAACCCTAAAAGAACCTTGAACTTCTCCAAGGACCCTAATGCTTAAAATAAAGAGGAGAGAGAGAGAGAGAGAGAGAGAGAGAGAGAGAGAGAGAGAGAGAGAGAGAGAACCTCTCTCTCTCTCTACTAGCAACTTATATCTAACAAGTATGTTCACACATGTGAAGAGTTGCACTCTGAAAGAATGCATCTCAAGCAATACAATCCAAAATCACACGTGAAAATCCAAGGCGGATGTTGTTCGCAACCAGGGATCCAAGTTATGAATGTTCCAAAATATGCATCTAATGCTCCTCTGCAACCCTCCAAGGCTCCAACACTCCAACACTCCTCCAAATCAATGTGCTCCTTTGTATCCACCACACCTACATGATCTCTCCCCGAACTCAAGCATCCGCTGGTCAAATATAAGCATATATGGAATCATCAAAGTGTTCCCATGATATATAAGGCTCAATGCACTCCTGTAGAATGTACAATTCTCCTCTTCCATAATAATTCATCCTCCATTTATCCATCTTGAAGAAATTCACCAAGCTCCATAGGTCTCCAATGCTCCAGGTAATAATTCCATACCATCCAAGGTCTAGCAATCAAATGAGAAAGTCAATTCCATTTTGTATGTCCATCACAAAACTAACAATCAAGGGTCGCCACACTCCATGCACCCCATATCACATGAAGCACCCTAAACATGGCATACAATTTTTCAAATTAATCTTTAAAGATACCACTCCTTGTTACGAGGATAGGGTTTTCACAAACACTAGTCTTCTCCATCTAAAACTCACCCAAACCTACCATCTACAAAATTTACTTGTTGCAGTCATAAAATAAACAACTAGGTCCTGGAAAGGAATAATCACTCTACCATCATATTTTTCCATTGAGGCATAACACCTTTCCTCCTCAAAACAACTAGAAGGATCACAAATAGAAAAATATAATGCAATATGAATATCATACCTTTTAGGAGGTATGCTTTCCCTCAATGAAGTTACGAGAACTCTTTTAAGATCACATGCATCCTATAATGTATGAGGAATCTATTGTGTCTTCCTATTGGTTGTAGTAGGTGACGACATTTTTAAATGTACAACATCATGAGTCATTCTCCAAGACAATCTTGTTTAACCAATATTGGGTCCCATGTGTTGAGGTAGGGAATCTTGAGTTGGAATTAGGTACTAGGAGTAGATTCTTGAGTTGGACTCAAGGATGACTAATCCTTTAGTTATAAAAGGTTATCCCTCATTTGTTGAGGTGAATGCCTTGATTTATCAAAGTGATGATGTTTAAATTCTTGTTGGACAAGGCTTGACACTTGGATGTCTCAAATCAAATTCTCATGTGGACCTGCAATTATAATAAGTATCCATGGGGTAGACCTCCAGTTATAGAGGTAGTTGATTCTCACGAGGACCTCTAGTTATAGTAAGTACCCATGGGGTGGACCTATAATGATAGAGGCAAATTCTTTACATTTTGAATAATTTAATGTTGTGTGATATATTACTAACCATGGTCACTAGATGATATTAAGTCCCCTGTAGAGACTGACCACCTCTAGAGTGAATTAATTTAGCATATAATCATTTGGTCCGGATTAATGATATGATCACAGTATTTGACAAATCTTCTGAGTATAATATGATATGATAGATAATCAAAGTTAACACATATTGACCATGCAGTAAATATAAATGATAAATAGATCATGCATAGAGAAAAAGAGAATTTGAATTGCTCGTGAGAAGACTAACTGAACTCGAAATGTTGAGCTTCAGTTAAAGCCACAATGTATGCCTCAGTTAATTAAAGAACTCACATTGGTCACTACAAGTAAATAAATCAACCTGATTTCAGTTAATAATAGTTAACTAAGTATTAATAAAGATGGACTAGTTAACTAAAGTGTTTTGCATTGATTACACTTTAGTTAAACTAAAAGACGACACTTAAGTTTATCAAAAGATGCCACTTCAATTAATAAAGTGTTTGCATGACGAAACTTGCATTATTTCACTATGACTCTTAAGTTGAGCTCACAATGGAGTTAGTTAATGATTATTTAATGCCACAATTGTATGGTATTGTGAATCTCTTAGCACTGTTTTGGTTAATAGTTGAGATGAGCAGGCCTAAGGAGAAATAAAAGTATGGTATGAAAAGTTTTGATGATATGACCAAAAGGGTGCTCAAAAGGTGTTTAAATATTCTAAGTCCAAGATAGAGGTCTTATATTTTTAGAAAACCATGGGATAAACTTTGGAAAGAGGTTAAAAATGAAAATTTGCGCCTGTGGTATATGCTGAAAATTTTCAATGGTTTAGATCGTCAGGAAGATATATCTACAGAGAGCATGAAATCTGCTTTCAAAATATGCAAGGTAAAGGTGAAATTGATGATTGGTCTACGGTCGAGGGAAAAGGTAAAAGAAATCTACGGTGCAAGATAAATCTGTCGATGAAAGATGTAGGGAAAAAATAATTTTCATCATCAGTGGAAAGGTTTAATGGCCCACCTAAATCTACAACGAAGATTTGAATATTAAGAGATCTACAACGCATGAGGATTCCACTATTGTAATATGCGATTAGAAAGTTGGGGTGGGGATGAATAGAATGTTTTAAACTTATCATTAATCAACGATAGAGATTGGTGACTGTTAAGATCGACGACAGAGACGAGATTTGTAGGGAGAACATGTGCACTAGATGTTTAGTTGGATTTTGGGGGAATTGTTAAAAGGTGACATTGATCAATGGTCAGGATTCAAATTAGATGAGATTAACGTCTTTCAGGTAGTCCGTTGATGGACGTTGCACATTGTTTTACACTTTAGATGAACAACGAAAAGCAAAGAAGGGGATTATGAAGGAGATAAGATATACAGTGGAAAATAAAGATCTGATAGATCTACGGTGATAGGAGGGTCTGCTTTGGGAAATTGTAGAGAGTATACGTGACAAGTCAGGAAACAGAGTAGGTAAAGGATAAGGTTAATGGGCGATCAAGATCGACGGTCTAGAAGAAGGTGGTAGACTCTTCTCTCAGGTGGAATATCAGGGTTTGTTGGTACAATGCATATTTGATCATAAGAAGTTAGAGGATATGAACCAATCACTTTCAGGAAAAAATGTGGTGAAAAATTGGCAGTAGGCTTTGAAATAATCAACACTATTAGGGAAGTTTGTTCCCAATTGCCAGAAATTTCATATGTGGATCACGTAGAGTTACAATTATTGGCTCAAGAAATGGTCAGTCTAGAGCTGCCAACTGTGGATCAATGGAAGACAATGGAGAAGTTTGGAAGGACAAAGTACAAGCTACATCAATGAAGGAATCTCAAGGAATGTTAATGAAGATTAGTTTATTTTAAAAATTGTAATAAATTTCTAAGCAGTTAGTTGTTAGGAAGCAAATTAGAAATGTAATAAGGCGGTTATTTTCCTAGTTTTAGCATAGAAGTAGTTATAATCTCAAGGAGCATTTTAATGTATTTAAGCAACATTTTGAAATGTATTGATGGCTCTGAATAAATATTTCAAAGCCGATAATTTTTTTGCATAGATTCTTGTGTTATTTACTTTACAGGGTGTACTTTCTCTCATTATGTGTATGTGCTTCATTTTCCATTTTGTCATCTTTTCATGATTGAATGAGTCTATATTGGGTTAGAATTCATAATAATATGCTCTGATCATTTGCTTTCAAGCATTCACAAATATTTTCCACTAAAGCTGATATTGGATTCATCATTGTTAGATGTCCATATTAATGGTATGTTTCTTATTCTTCTTTATCACTAGACAATCAATTTTTTGACATTAAAAGAGTAGCTACCCTACCCCTGTTTAAAATTTCATTGCACAAGCACTGTCATTATTTGTTATCCTATATGACTCCAAGCCCAATGAGCACCAGTTTCAACCACATTTAATATTAAATTTCATTTCTTTTCAAATATTTCTAGCCTGTGAGTTTATTCATTAAAAGAGATCCCTCTATGGAAAGAAAGAAGCCATATTATTCCTAAATATTGGTTTTAAGGTTACCTTAGGATTATCCTTTCACAACCGGGGGTAAATTCTCAGTGCTAACACCTTGGCACCTTTGTCGGGGATGAGAGTTTGAATCTTCCCTAGGAAGATCGACAGTGTAATTCAAGAAGACATGATTTATGTGGTAAAACAGATGTTCTTGCATTTGAAGTTGGTTGTGTTTTTCCCCTGGCGACTCCACATTGATTTTCAAGAGGGTATTCAAAATATGACATCATGGCTTTCAGGAGAGCGCATACAAGAGGTAATCGTGATTCCGAAACTTTATATAGTGTGGAAAACCCATAAAGTTTAATTAGGAGAAGACGTGGTAAAGAACAAGTAGGAACTTCTCAACCTGAAAGGTCATCTTCTCAAAATTGATAAGAATTTCTTAGCTTTCAATATTTCGAGTTGGATTTTTTTTGTTGAAAAGTCTCTCTTAATATCTAAGTATGAATCAAATTTAAAATAGGTTGAAATTAATCAAAAGAGACTTCAGTCTTATTTGTTATATTCACTTTGGAAAAATATCTAAAATATTGTAAAAATAGAAGAAAGAAATCCTCTAATCCAAACTTCTCAGCCTCAAACTCCTAACATTGTCCAAAATCCTCATGTTGTTCATAGCCCTCCTAGACCTATGGCTGTCATATTTCTCCATTGGATTTACCTGCAGTGTTACATGACTTACCACAGAACTATTCACAGAGAATTTCATTATTTGATGGGGAGGGAAATTTCACAGCTAGGAAACATATGGATAGGTTTGATGATTTTATTGATTTGGAAGAATTGGATTATGATGATTCCAAAACGAGACTATTTGCACAAAGTTTATCTGGGAAATCTAAGAGGTGGTTTAAAGATATTCCCACAAGGTCTATTGCTACTTTTAAGGCCTTTCAAAATATGTTTCTAGATAGGTGGGAAGACAAAAAGAGTCCTTTACAGGTTCCGTCTCAATATAATAATTTAAAGAAAGGTATTTTAGAGTCAGTGCATGAATTCTCTAGAATATTTATGAGGGTATACAATTCAATACCAGCTGAGATTAAACCCCTTGTAGGAGCTGCTAAATTACATTATGCAGATGCATTTGACAATGATTTTTCTTTTTTATTGAGAGAGAGGATATATGTTAATCTCCCTACCATGTTTAAAGATGCTCTGGAGGTGGAAGCTAACTTGATGGATTCTAGAAAAATGAAACAAAGAGTAGAGGTAGATAAGAGGAAAAATAAGGAAGAAAATCAACCTTCCACTTCTTCTTCAAGTGATGCTAAGTTTGATATAATGATGAAAACAATGGAAAGGTTTATGGAGATATTAGCATTGGATAATAGACTTCCAAATAGAAAGAAACCCAAGCCACAAATAAGGAATCTCAATTTCAGAAGACCTCCTCCTCCCCCTCATGTTAGGAAAAGATACCAAAGAAATCCCACAAATGTTGAGGACCAACAAATAAGACCTCTATTTCCAGAGAATTATGTTGATGAGGAAGAAGAGAATGACCCAATGGATAATCAGATACATCATTTTGATGATTTGGACTCTGAAATTTATCTCACAGAAGAGGAACACAATATGTTTGCTCATGAAGATGATTGTAATATACTAGAGGTAGAATCAAAGCAATATCAGAGAGGATATCAGAATGCTATAGATGATTTCCAGGAAAAAAAAAAAAGTTAAAATTGAGAAGTAGAGATGTAGTTATAAATAAAGGAATGCCCAATCCAAATAATCCTTCTCGTAGTCCGCAAAATGCAGAAAAACAAAAAGAAAAACAAGAAAAAAGAAAACATTGTATAGAAGGTTCCAGATAATAAAAAATAAATATCTAAGGAAAATAAACAACAAATGCCAGTTGAAGTTGACATAGCAGTTTCTTTCTTTAATTTACAGTCTAAAATGCCCAAAATAAATATTTCCATTCCTTTCAGTGAGTTGTTGGGAAATAATGAATACAAAGAAAATATAACTAGGATGGTTAAAACTGATGGAGAATGTCATCCAGACACACTAGAATTGACAGATGATGCTCCAACAATAGTTCTTGGTCCTAGAATTGAAGACACCGATGAAGAGGATGTTCCACCATTCTATGTTAGCTTGAATGGTCATGACATGATTTTACATAATGTTATGTTAGATTCTGGTGCATCACACAATCTAATGCCAAGAGTAGTGGTTGAAAGTCTAGGATTAGAGATTACAAGGCCCTACAAAGACTTGTTTTCCTTTGATTCTAGAAAAGTAAAATGTTTGGGGTTGATTAAATATATGGTAGTAACTCTTGCATAGATCCCTCCCAAGAGCATTATCACCGATGTAGTAGTGGTTGATATTCCTCCTAAATTCAGTATATTGTTATAAAGGTCATGGGATTCAAAACTTAAAGGAGATTTGGAATTGGACATGTCTTATGCAACTATTCCTTTATTTGGAGAACACAAAAGATTATACAAAGAGAAGAGATTAGAATATGTGCTCAACAATCAAGATAAACCCAACAACCATCCCACATATGTTGTAGATACTAACCTAGGTTCTTCCATCTTTTTCAATGACTCCCATATTGAACAAGACTTGCCTGTAGTAGAAGAATTAAAACAAGACAACGAATTTGCTAAAAGGTAGGAAGCATTAGAGCATAAATAAAATGAGGAAGGATTATGGACAATGTATTTTGATGGATCCATTAGTAAGGAAGGATTTGGTGCTGGTATTTGGATCATTTCTCCAAATAGGGATTTCAAAGTTGAATCTTATAAATTGACATTTGAATGTACCAATAATGTAGCAGAGTATGAGGATTTTCTATTAGGATTAAATGCTTTAAAATATTTAAAAGAAAAAAGAATACATGTTTTTGGAGATTACGAGTTAGTGGTAAATCAGGTGAATGATAGCTATCGAATGAAACATCCCATAATAAAAGCTTATAGCAATGAAGTGTCCGATATGATGGGGAATTTATTTACCAAACACAGAGTTAGGTTAATTCTTAGGATGCAAAATAAAGTAGTTAATTCTCTGGCCACTACTGCTGTAAATTTCAAAGCTCCTATCTATTCTAAGAAAAAATTGAAAATAAAGATTGTAAATAGAACTTTTTTCCTTGAAAACTCCAAATATTTCCAAGTGTTTGAAGATGACCTACAGATAAAGATATTTTTGGAGCTGTCAGATGAATTTGTAAATACACATTGACACAGAAAATCAAAATTCAAAAAATTTCCAAGATGATGGGAAGTTCGCAGATGAAGAAGTTGAACATAAAAACTTGAAGAATATGATTGGAGGAAAAGACATTATTTAGGTGAAAGGTAATTACGTTCCCAAAGGCCTTATTCCTCTAGAAGTTGTTTGACCAAAATGATGTAGCCAAATATCCAAAGGTGTAGCCTAAAAAAAATGATATTCAAGATCAAAATATTGGAACTAAAGATTCTCCAAAAATTGTGAAACTTTCCAAAAATACTTCTCTAGAAGAAAATAAGAAATATATAGATTTGATGAAAAATTATACTGATGTTTTTTCTTGGAGCTATGAAGATATAAAGGAATATGATACTTCTATTATACAACAAACTATTACTATTAAAACTTGAGAAAATCCTTTCAAACAAAAACTTAGAAGAATAAATATAATGTTATTTCCCTTGATTGAGAAAGAAGTGAGAAAGTTATTCAATGCAAAGATGATTGTAACACCCATATTTTCTAGGTGGGTAGATAATTTGGTGCCTGACATAAAGAAAAAAAGGTGAAATTAGATTATGTGTAGACTTAAAAAACCTAAATAAAGTTTCATTGAAAGATAACTATCATTTTCCCAAAATGGATCACATATTGCAGAATGTTGTTGGAGTTGAAAGAATTTATACAATGGATGGTTTTTCTGGATACAACAAAATAAATGTCCTTCCTGAAGATCAGGAAAATACAACATTCACTACACCCCGGGGGACCTTTATGTATGCCAAAATTCCATTCGGGTTGATGAATGCAGGAGCAACTTTCCATAGGGAATTGGACATAGATTTTGCGGAGGAAAAATGTTGGTTTGTTATGATATATGGATGATATTACAGTCTACTTAAAATATGACAGGGATCACATAAAACATCTGGAAAATGTATTCTTAAAATGAAAAGGGTATGACATTTCTCTCAATCCTAGAAAGACTATTTTTTCCATGAAAGAGGGAAATTTGTTGGGTCATATTATTTCTAAATATGGGATTAGGATTGATCCAGATAGGGTGAAAGCTATTTTGAAAGTGGAAATACCAAGGAATAAGAGGGAGGTTTAATAATTCATTGGTCAAGTAAATTTCTTAATGAGTTTTATCCCCAATTTTACATAAATATTAAGGAATGTTACAAATATGTTGAAAAAGGACAGTGAAATAAAACAGGTTGTAGAAGCTAGAAAATATTTTAATGATATCAAAAAAGCAATCACAGAAGCCCCTATTTTAGTGAGTCTGTATTTTTCCAAAGATTTTATGATTTTCTCTTATGCCTATGAACATACAATATCTGGAGTTTTGTTGCAGAAGAATCAAAAAAATGTTGAGCAACCCATTGCTTTCTTTAGCAAGATGCTAAGAGATGGGGACTTAAAGTATGACATCATGGAAAAATAGGCTTATGCCTTAATAAAGTCCTTGAAATATTTCAGAGTGTATATTTTACATTCCCATATTATATCTTATGTGCCCAACAATGTAGTGAAGAATATTCTTACTCAACTTGATACATAGGGAAAGGGAGAAAAATGGATAGCGATCCTTCTGGATTATGATTTGGAGATAAGACCTACAAAGTTGGTGAAACGACAAGGACTAGCAAAGATGATGACTGATTCAAATTGTGAATCCTTACAATTGAATTTCTTATCTAATCATTCAAATTAGTTGGACTCGGGATTGCAGGTGATTACAGATTTCACTTTATCTCCTTGGTACAGTGTCATTGTGTATGTTTTGCATAACTTACAAGCACCTCCAACATTAAGTAAAACCAGAGCTAGATCAATGAAGTTAACAAATTTTTTTTTTTGTATCATGAATCAATATTTATATTGGAAAGATCTAGGAGGTATCTTTCTCAACTGTTTACTAGAAAATGAATCCCAAAATACTATGAAGGAGTTTTATCAAGGAGTCTGTGGAGGGAATCACTCTTGGAAAGTCAATACCTTTACCACTTAATCCTATTTCAGTAGAAGATCCTTTTTAGTAGTGGGGGTTAGATTTCATTGGAGAAATTAACCCAAATTCTTATTTCAAGCATAGATGAATCCAGACTGTGATTTATTACTTTACCAAGTGGATTAAAGCTATACCTACCAGGAGGGCTATTGATGTTGTTATCATGAATTTTATGGAAAACAAAATTCTGTCACAATTTGGATGTCCTAGAAGAATTGTCACTGATAACGCACCAGCTTTCAAATCTAAGAAAATGATCAACTTTTGTCATAAATATCATATCATTTTGAATAATTCGACTGCATATTATCCTCAAGGGAATGGGATTACATAATCTTCTAATAAAATTCTAGTAAGGATAATTAAAAAATTATTGGAGGAGAACAAGAGAGCCTGGCACACAAAATTGAAGTATTCTTTGTGGGAAGATAGAATAAGTAATAAAATATCTATTGGCATGTCACCCTTCTAGTTGGTATATGGGGAAGAGGTGGTATTTCTGGTTTCTTTACGATTGCATGTAATGAAGCTACTACATGAACAAGAGGAAGAGCCAACTCATATACATAAGAGGATCAATCAGATTATTGAGTTGAATTAGGTAAGGGGGAAATATTATAATAAAGTGCAGGTACATCAGGAGAAAATGAAGAGGACTTTTGACAGGAGGGTTAAAGAAGAACAATTTCAGGTTGATGATCTAGTTTTAAAATGGCATGAACCTAAAGAAGACAAACATGGGAAGTTTAATCATATGTGGAAGGGGCCATACATTATTGTTTCTTTTAGGGGAGAATTCTTTTATTTTTCCAACATCAAGGTGGGGTTGAGCTTAAAGGGTTCCATGTAAATGGAATATTTATGAAACATTACTTGTCCTGAGGTGGAAGGTAATTTTTTATATTTGTTGTACATATTTGTTTAATTAACAGAATCGGTACAGATGACAAACTGAAGGATTTGAATCGCGAAGAGGAGGCCCTGAGATCTTGAAGATTTGTCATTTTTCTTTATTTTATTTACAAAAAAGGAAAAAAGAGTTTTGAGTTGTTAAGTTTTTGAAAGGTTTTTGTACAGATAATAAATTGGCACTGGTTTACAGGTTCTTTGCTACCTCACAGGGAGGATAACATCCCCAGTTGGAGCCAGCTATTAGCACTGTTTAGGTTAACAGTTGAGATGAGTAGGACTAAGGAGAAATAAAGGTATGGTATGAAATGTTTTGATGATATGACCAAAGGGGTGCTCGAAAGGTGTTTAAATATTCTAAGTCCAAGACCGAGGTCTTATATTTTTAGAAAACCATGGGCTAAACTTTGGAAAGAGGTTAAAAATGAAAATTTGTGCTTGTGGTATGTTCTGAAAAGTTTCAATGGTTTAGATCTTCAGGCAGATAGATATATGACGAACATGAAATATGCTTTCAAAAGATGCAAGGTAAAGGTGGAATTGATGATTCGCAGAGGAGTTTAAAAAGCATAATATATCTACGGTCGAGGGAAAAGGTAAAATAAATCTACGGCGCAAGATAAATTCGCCAGTGAAATCTATGGGGAAAAAATAATTTCATTATCAGTAGAAAGGTTTAATGGCCCACCTAAATCAACGGTGGAGATTTGAAGATTAAGAGAGCTACGATGCAGGAGGATTCCGTTGTTGGAAGATGCACAAAGAAACTCAGAGTGGGGATCAACATAATGTCTTAAACTCATCATTAATCAACAATAGAGATTGATGACCGTTAAGATCGATGTCAAAGATGGGATCCGCTGGGAGAACATGCACACTAGATTTTTAGTTGGATTTTGGTGGAATCATTAAAAGGAAACATCGATCAACGGTCAAGATTCAAAGCAGATGAGATTAACGTCTTTCAGGTAGTCCGTTGATGGAAGTTGCACATTGTTTGACACTTTAGATGAACAACAGATAGTAGTGAAGGGGATTATGAAGGAGATAAGATCTACGATGGCAAATGAAGATACGATAGTTCTATGGTTATAGGAGGGTCTGCTATGGGAAATTGTAGAAAGGATAAGAGACAAGTCATGCATCAGAGTAGGTAAAGGAGAACATTAATGGGAGATCAAGATCGATGGTCTAGAAGAAGGTGGTAGACTCTTATCTCAGGTGGATTATCAGGATATGTTGGTAAAACACATATTGGATCATAAGAAGTTCGAGGATATGAACCAGTCACTTTCAGGAAAAATTATGGTGGAAAAATTGGCAGTAGACTTTGAAATAATCAAAACTTTCAGGGAAGTTTGTTCCCAGTCGCCAAAAATTTCATATGTGGATCACGTAGAGTTAGGAGTATTGGCTAAAGAAATGGCTAGTCTAGAGTTTCTAACTATGGATCAATGGAAGGCAGTGGAGAAGTTTGGAAGGACAAAGTACAAGTTGCATCAATGATGGAATCACACGGAATGTTGAATATTAGTTTATTTTAAAAATTGTAGTAAATTTATGAGCAGTTAGTTTTTTAGGGAGCAAATGACAAATGTAATAAGGAATTTATTTTTCCTATTTTTAGCATAGAAGTAGTTATCATCTCAAGGAACATTTTGATGTATTTAAGCAACATTTTTCAATGTATTGAGGGTTGGAACCCGTGAGAAAAACTGAGTATTGTAAGAGAGTTTTAAAGATTAATAAAGATTTTAGAGCTGAGCAGGTTTTTGCAGAGATTCTTCTATTATTTACTTTACAGTTTGTACTTTCTCTCTTTATGTGTATGTGTTTCATGTTTACCTTTCCATTTTGTCATCTTTTCATGCTTGAATGAGTCTATATTGGGTTAGAATTCATAATCATATGCTTTGATCCTTTCCTTTCAAGAATTCAAAAAAATTGCATTAAATTTAATATCGTATTCATCCTTGTTAGATGCCCATATTCATGGATCATTTCTTATTCTTCTTTATCACTAGACAATCATATTTTTTTTTATTGTAAAGGAGTAGTTACCTTGCCTCTGTTTAAAATTCCATTGCACAAGCACTGCCATTATTTGTTATCATATATGACTCAATGCCCAATGAGCACCAGTTTCAACCACAGTTTCTATTAAATTTTATTTCTTTTCAAATATTTCTAGCCTATGACTCTTATTCATTGATAGATCTTTGTATGGAAAGAAAGACTCCAACTTTCTTCCTAAAGGTTGGTTTTGTGGTTACCTTGGGATTATCCTTTCACAACTGGGGTTAAATTTTGAGTGCTAACATCTTGGCATCGTTGATGGGGATGAGAGTTCAAATATTCCCTAGGAAGAACGATAGTGTTATTCAAGAAGATAGGATTTATGTGGGAAAACATAGGTTCTTGCATTTGGAGTCGGTTTCATTTTTTCCCTGATGGCTCCACATTTATTTTCAAGTGGGTATTCAAAAGACGACATCCTGTAGTCTTTCAGGAGAGCGCATACAAGAGGTAACCATGCTTCTGAAACTTTATATAGTGTGGAAAACCCATAAAATTTAATTAGGAGAAGACGTGGTAAAGAACAAATAGGAACTTCTCAAATTGAAAGGTCATCTTCTCAAAATTAAGAAGAATTTCTTAGATTTCAATATTTCAATTTGGAAACAAATTTTGAAAAGTCTCTCTTAAGAGCTAAGTCTGAATCAGATTTAAAATAGGTTGAAATTCATCCAAACAGACTTCAGTCTTATTTGTTAGATTCACTTTGGAAAAATCTACAAAATACTGTAAACACAAAAGAAAGAAATCCTCCAATCCAAACTTCTCAACCTAGAACTCATAGTGTTAGCACTATGTTTGAATTTTTGAATTATGGACTTGAAAGGTTTGAAAGTGATCTTATTTGATGAAATTTTGTGGAAGCCCCTTTCAGGTTATCTGGTTAGCAAGTTCTTTCATCAGGAGTCATCAGATGGAGAGTGAATTTTGATCTATGGGGATAGATATTTCTGTAGATTAAAACATGCAGCAGCAGGATAAGGGTAAAGTGCGTTAAGCTTCGGTGCTTCAGATTCAAGACAAGGAAGATCAACGATGGAAAGAGATTCCACAGAGTGGAGATGCAAGAAAGGATGTAATTTTTAGATTTGCGAAGTCCCTTAAATGGGTGCGATGTTGAAAGGTCAAGATCAACACAAGATAAGCTCAACGACTCTAAATAATTCCGTGCAGTGAACATGCCTGGAGAAAGAAACTTTTTCAAATCACGGAATGAGTTGGGGATAAGAGAGGATGTAGATATATGGTCAAGAATGATTCCACGGATTAAACTAGCGCAGACAAAGTCAGGATTCCAATCTGCGGAAAGTGGTAGGGGATACAAAGATCTACGGTTAGAACAAGAGATCGGGTTGATCGACGGGTGAGAAGCGTTCCGCAATTAGAAGTTACTCACTCGATCAGATGAAAAAGGATTGGAAGAATGCTAAATTTCTTAATGTTGAAAGGTCCCGATAAAGTTAGTTTAGAGATCGACGGTTGATGTTGATTTCCCCAAATCAAGCTGTGCAGGTTGGTAGCATAGAGTTTTGATATGAAGATCTTGTGTATCGATGGCTTGAAATATGAAGAAAAGTAGATCTACAGGATGAGTTGCATGGATATTCCTGAGGGTTATGCAATATAGAAAACTATAAAAGCATCTACATGGAGTTTAAAAATATTTGTCTTTCCTAAGCTTTGAAGTTGACGAATACCTTGACTATGTACATAATGACAGCATGGACAAATCAGAGAACTGTGCAAAGTGACGAGGTAGGCATTTTTAAACCTTCTGAGTATTTCTGGAATGGATAGAATGGATGATACAGAGGTAATAACGGTAGCAGATAATGAGGAAGTAGGGGTTTCTTATAGGAGGGATGAGAAGATTTTTGAAGATAAAAACGCTGAAATAGTTGATACCATCCTAATGAATGAGACAATTGAAACAACTAAGGATAGGTTGAAGGTTCTTAAGGACCAAGGTAATGACACCTGTGGTGTTTTTAAATCCTTCTTTTACTTTTTCTCTGTCAACTAGACCCCTAACTGCCCTAAGTTTGTCGAATGGTGCATAATTAATTACTCTGAAACTGAAGGAGTCATTATGGATAGGATTAAGTCTAAAATCCTGTGCCCTATTGATGCCCCTTCCATTCACAAATCCTTAGCTGTTCCACATGAGTTTGTTCAGTTGTCCCAAGAATACAAAGAGGAGAGTATCATTCAGTTTTTCCATGAGTCTGCAATTGAAATTAAGGAAGCATTTATGAAATCATGTTCCAAACCTGATGGTGAGATCCTAAGTTTGTCCTATCCAATTGACCTAGATCTATTTAATGAAGAATCCCAAGCCTGTGTAACTATGGCCAGTCAGTTTTTAGCTCTAGATACTAATGGCTATGTCACAGAGCCATTGTTGAGTCTGTTATTTGTCCTGAGTACTTGTCCCGTTGAACCTAAACTTCTAGGACAGTCCTTTCAGTCCAATTGTCTTAAATTTGATGAGTTGCTAGCTGAAAACATTCGTTCTCAGCTAGTTAACTTCCATGATACCAGGTTTTTTCGATATCAGTATTTCTTACTGAGGATGTTTTTGTCACACTAAGAAGACAACTTTCAATCTCCTAGGATGGTGCTCACAGATGAGATGACCATGAATTATAGCAATTTTATGAATGATTTGATGGCCGAAGTTTACAACATATTATTTCAGGAAATACTACCTAGGGTGTTTCTAGAAATGAAGGAACTACTACAACTCTCCCCTAGAAAAATGGTAGGTGATTGGTTCCTTGCAGAGGCAGAAACATTATAAGGTTGTATGGGTTTGTGCTCCAGCCCTATGTTATCCCAGAACTCCTGACAGTTAGGATTTTCTCTTTGTAATTTCTTAGATAGAAAGCTTACAGTAGAATAAGAACACATCATAAGCTTTAGGAATATTTTAAACATGAAATTCCCTTGGGAGGCAGGGCCATATGTTGTAAAAAGTAGGGCTTCCTTGCCAGTAATTGATAATATGCTTAAGAGTATGGGGTTTCCTATGGGAGTTGCAATCAATTATGATACTCATCATATGACTTAAAATAGAATATAGGACAATAACAACAAACCTTTTGAACACAAATAAGTAGCTGGACTCAGGGAGGCAGCTAACTGGGAGGATTATCCAAATTAGGCCTCAGATAATGTCTGCATGGAAATGGATTCTGTTTCTTCCTTACCTGGAAACAATTCTCCTCCCATGGATCTCTCTGATATAGTTGTAGCTTCTGAAAATGTCTCATCTTTAATAAGTTTTTCAGAGAATACCAAGTAGAGAGAGCATGCAAAGCCCATGGATAATGATGAAATAGACACTGCTAGCACACCAAAAAATCATAAAGTTGAACAAGAACACCAAATAGTGCAGGTGAATAAAGGAAGTGTGAGAGGGCAGGTGAAGAAGTGCAATGTAAAGGGAAAACAGAAATAAGAAGAGTCCAAATCAGTTGGGTTAGAGCTTCAAAAGTATGTATTTGATGGAAAAACTCCAAACAAGTATGCATCTAAAGAAGATTGGCTGAACACTTACACAGAGAAGGCTGATAAAAAATTTAATGAGATAGTCAAATTATATGAGCAGGTAAAACAATTTCCCAAGTTGGATGTAACATTGAAAGCTGTAAGGGATCATGTTAAATATACCCTAAGTCTAGCCATGTCTGTGGGTAATAAAGTGTCTGAAGTAAATGTGAACTTAGGAATTATTCCCACCACAGATATGATACGCCTCAACAGAGAAACTAGTGATATATTAAATACAATATTGCTGAAGGCTAAAATACATGTGTCCAAGATGGAGTCAAATAAAAATAAGACTCATGATATTCTAAGGAAGGAAAGGGTTGAAAACAAGGCCCTTAGGATCAAAATCAAGAAATTCCAGGATGATTTATTGAAAGGTGAAGGGAAGTCAGACCAAGGAGGAGAAACTCAAAAGCTGCTAGATGAAAAAGAAAATAGGTTCAAATACTGGAGAAGAAATTGAAGATCCTTTCCACTCAACTCATTCAGACTTCTGAGTTGACCAAATTTGAGAAGGAAAAAGAGGCTTTAAATACTGAGCTGACCAATTGCAAAGCCAATATTTTGAAGCTTGAGGAGAAAGAGAAACAGTAGGAGAAGGAGGCTAAGTTGCTAAAGGAAAGTGAAGAGGATTTAAAGGCTAGGCTAGCAGCCAAGGAAAAGGAGCTACAAGAGAAATGTGAAGAGGTGGAAATTATAGCCACTATTCCCAATGTAGAAATAGACACCACCTCCTTGTCTAATGCTATGTCACAGGTAAAGCTAAGGGATGTGGATATTACAGGATTAAAGCAGCAAAACAAGAATTTAGAAAACATGGCTTTGAAAAAAGAAGAAGAGAAGAAGAAGTTAGAGGAAAGATGTCAGGAATTGATAGACCAAAATGCAAAATTAAACAAGAAAGTGGTTGGCCAAATGACCTTACAGGGGGCCAAGAATATGATCTGGGATGAAATCATTAAAGAGGTCAGTAGATTCAGATTGTATCCAGATTATGTTGCTGATCAGGAGAATGCTTTGGTGTTCGCAAAGAAGAATGGCGTGGTAGTAAAGCATGCATTGAATAAAAAGCCAATGCAGGTAGCTAAAAATGTTAATGACTTTTTGAGTGCTTTATCAAAAGAATGGATATCCAGGACAAAGTTGTTGTAGTCTCTTGGGCTAGGAAAGTTATTGGGAAAAACAGAATGATGGAAATTGTGCAAGCCAAGATGGACATTATAAATCATAGAATTAAAGATGTGATCAGTTTGTTTAATCCAATGGTAAACAAAGGAATTAATTTCTTTTGGGAGGAAAAGGGACCATTTTTGACTCAGGAGGAATATCTGGAAAAATTGGTCCATCGCAGGTATGGTCACATCAAATTTGAGGATATGTAGCATGCCCTGTCGGGACCTGTTGTGTTTGATAAATTGGATGGGGAATTCAAAGCATTATGTAATTTAAAAATTGCATGTACCAAAGTGCTCAATATTACATATTCAGATAACATGGAGCTCAGGGTTCTGGCTCATGAAATGGTCATTGCAGATTTGCCCGGGTCTGAGCTATGGAAATCAATTCAAATGTATGGATTAAACCAGTTTAAATTATAGCCATGAAGATATCAATGAGGATAGCGTGAAGGGTTTTCTTCAAGACATGCCTATTCTAAATCACCTCTCTCAGATTCCGTACAGCTGTCATCACCTGAGATATACAAAAAAGGCTTTTAAGCCTATTTTTCTAGTAGTCCACAGTTTATTTCTGTTTTATGTAAATCATGGTGAATATGCCACATTTGAGTTTTTTAGAATTTTGTTCTTCGGTTTGTAACTAATTTTTATTCTAAGGCCGGTCTTGGAGGTCAGAGACATTATAAATTTTCCTCTTGCAGAGGGAGAAAAGGTTGGAACCCAAGTAATTTTGGAGTTGTATGTTTTCAAGTGTTTCTTAATAAAATTGCAGAGCCGAAGTTGGTGTTTTTCCATAGATTCATGTGTTATTCTATGTTACAGTCTGTATTTTCCTTTCCCATGTGAATGTTTTTCCAATTTATCTGTTCATTATGTTTTCTTTCACTTCTGGAATGAGAGTATAACCGTTTTAGAATTCATGTTAGAATGCTCTAGCTGTTCTTTTTAGATGTCCACAAAACATTTCTTTTAAAGTTAATACATAATTCATTTCCTAATGCTCTGTTTTGTTGGTCTGTTCATGTTCTTCATTTCCCACCGGAAAATTAAATCTTGACTGTGACCGAGTAGCTATCTTTCCTACATGTTAAAATTCCCATGCATAAAGTTCTGTTATGTATATTTTAGATCTTGACTCCATATCCCAATGGTCTTGTGTTCAGTTTCAACCAATCTTACAAAATACACATATTTTTACTTGTACATATCTGGCCTTGTTAATATTTTACGAGAGATCCCTCTCGGAAGAGAAGAAAGCTAGTTCTCTCTCTTTAAAAGTGGTTTTGCTGTTACTTGGGAATAAGCCTTCACAACCTTTGGTAAATTTCCAGTGCTAACACTTAGCATTGTCCAAAATCCTCCTCTTGTTCATAACCCTCCTATACCTATGGCTACCATATTTGCTCCATTGGCTTTACCTGATGTGTTACATGACTTACCACAGGAATATTCACAGAGAATTTCATTATTTGATGGGGAGGGAAATTTCACAGCTAGGAAACATATGGATAGGTTTGATGATTTTATTGATTTGGAAGAAGTGGATTATGATGATGCAAAAATGAGACTATTTGCACAAAGTATATCTGGCAAGGCTATGAGGTGGTTTAAAAATATCTTCATGAAAGGTCTGCTGCTGCTTTTGAGGACTTTCAAACTCTGTTTCTAGATAGGTGGGAAGACAAAAAGACCTTTACATGTTCTATCTCAATTTAATAATTTAAATAAATATAATTTTGAGTTAGTACATGAATTCTCTAGAAGATTTATGAGGGTTTACAATTCAATACCAACTAATGTTAAACCCATTGTAGGAGCTACTAAATTGCATTATGCAAATGCATTTGAAAATGATTTTTCTTTGTTACTAAGAGAGAGGAAATATGTTAATCTCCCTGCCATGTTTCGATATGCTTTGGAGGTGGAAGCTAACTTGATGGATTCTAGAAAAATGAAATAGAGAGTGAAGGTATGTAGGAGGCAAACTAGGGAAGAAAATCAACCTTCCACTTCTTCTTCAAGTGATTCTAAGTTTGATATAATGATGAAAACAATAGAAATGTTGATGGAGAGATTAGCATGGATAATATACCTCAAAAAACAAAACATCCCGAGCCACAAATTTGGAATCCCAATTTTAGAATACCTCCTCTCCCCCCTCATATTAGGTAGAGAGACCAAAGAAATTCCATAAATGCCGAGGACCAACAAATAAGACCTCCATTTCCAGAGAATTATGTTGATGAGGAAGAAGAGAATGACCCAATGGATAATCAAATACATCATTTTGTTGATTTGGACTCTGAAATTTATCTCACATAAGAGGAACACAATATGTTTGCTCAGGAAGATGATTGTAATACACTTGAGGTAGAATCAAAGCAATATCAGAGAGAATATCAGAATGCTATACATGATTTCAAGAAAAAATTAAAATTGAGAAGTAGAGATGTAGTTATAAATAAAGGAAGTTCCACTTCAAATCAACCTTATAATAGTAAGAAAAATGAAGAAAAAAAAATAGAAAAACAGAAATAAAACAATGTACAGAAGGTTCCAGATAATAAAAAAGAAATATCTAAGGAAAATAAACAACAAATGCCAGTTGAAGTTGACAGAGCAGTTTCTTCCTTCCATTTATAGTCTGAATTGTCCAAAATAAATATTTCCACTCCTTTTAGTGAGTTGTTGAGAAATAATGAATACAGAGAAAAGATAAATAGGATGGTTAAAATTGGTGGAGAATGTCATCCAGACACACTAGACTTGACAGATGATGCTTCAACAATAGTTCTTGGTCCTAGAATTGAAGACACTGAGGAAGAGGATGTTCCACCATTCTATTTTAGCTCTAATGTTCATGACATGATTTGACATAATGCTATAATAGATTCCGGTGCATCACACAATCCAATGCCAAGAGTAGTGGTTGAAAGTATATGATTAGAGATTACAAGGCCCTACAAAGACTTGTTTTCCTTTGATTCTAGAAAAGTGGATGCTTTGGGTTGATTAAAGATATGGTAGTAACTCTTGAACAAAACCTTTCCAAGAGCATTATTATGGATGTAGCAGTGGCTGCTATTCCTCCTAAATTTGATATGTTGTTATCAAGGTCATGGGATTCAAAACTTAAAGGAACTTTGCAAATGGACATGCCTTATGCAACTATTCCTTTATTTGGAGAACACAGAAGGTTATACAGAGAGAAGAGATTAGCATATGTGGTCAACATTCAAGATAAACCCAACAACCATCCCATATATGTTGTATATACTAACCTGGGTTCTTCCATCTGTTTCAATGACTCCCATATTCAACAAGAGTTGCATGTAGTAGAAGAACTGAAAGAAGACAAAGAATTTGATAAAAGGTAGGAAGTATCAGAGCATTAAAAAAATGAGGAAGGATTATGGACAATGTATTTTGATGGATCCATTAGTAAGGAAGGAGCTGGTGCTGATATTTAGATAGTTTATCCAAATAGGGATTTCAAAGTATATTCTTATAAATTGGCATTTAAATGTGCCAATAATATCGCAGAGTATGAGGATTTGCTATTAGGATTAAATGACTTAAAATATTTAAAATAAAAAATAGTAGATGTTTTTGGAGATTCCGAATTATTGGTAAATCAGGTGAGTTATACATATCAAACATAAGTGGTTGATTCTCTTGACACCACTGCTAGAAATTTCAAGGCTCCTATCTATTCTAAGAAAAAACATAAAATAGAGATTTTAAATAGACCTTCTATCCCTGACAACTCCAAATATTGGAAATTGTTTGAAGATGACCTACAAATAAAGAGATTTTTGGAGTTGTCAGGTGAATTTGTAAATACACATATTGACACAGAAAATCAAAATTTAGAAAATTTCCAAGATGATGGGCAATTTGCAGATGAAGAAGTTGAACAAAAAAACTTGAAGAATATTATTGGAGGAAAATACATTATTGAGTTGAAAGGTAATTACATTCCCAAAGGCCTTATTCCTCTAGAAAAGTTGTTTAACCAAAATGATGTAGCAAAATATCCAAAGGTGCAGCCTAACGAAAATGGTATTCAAGATCAAAATGTTGGAATTGAAGATTCTCCAAAAATTGTGAAACTTTCAAAATATATTTATCCAGAAGAAAAGAAGAAATATATAGATTTGATGAAGAATTATTCTGATGTTCTTTCTTGGAGCTACGAAGATCTAAAGGAATATGATACTTCTATTATATATCATACTATTCCTGTTAGACCCGGAGAAAATCCTTTAAGATAAAAACTTAGAAGAATAAATCCAATGTTATTTCCCTTGATTGAGAAAGAAATGAGAAAGTTATCCAACGCAAAGATTATTGTAACACTCATATTTTCTAGGTGGGTAACCAATTTGGTGCTTGTCAGAAAGAAAAATGGAAAAATCATATTATGTGTAGACTTCAGAAACCTAAATAAAGTTTCATTGAAAGATAACTATCCTTTTTCCCAAAATGGATCACATACTGCAGAAAGTTGTTGGAGCTGAAATAATTTCTACAATGGATGGTTTTTTTTTGGATACAACAAAATAAAGGTCCTTCCTGAAGATCGGGAAAAAACAACATCCACTACAACTTGGGGGACCTTTATGCATGCCACAATTCCATTCGGGTTGATGAATGTAGGAGCAAATTTCCAGAGAGCAATGAACATAGATTTTGCTGAGGAAAAATATAGGTTTGTTGTGATATATATGGATGATATTACAGTCTACTCAAAATCTGACAGGGATCACATAAAACAACTATTAAATTATTGTAACTTCGAAATATATTCTAAGATGTATTGTATTCCTCCTTCGGGAGATGATTTTGGTCTTGTTAGTGTCATTGAAAGAAGCAATGTAAACCTCCTAATGTAAGTCGGGTCAATAGTACCCAAGTGTCAATATAATAAATGTTATTTTGTAGTGTTAAGTTGTTAAGTGGGCCCAATAATTTAGAGAAGTCGACCCTGCTAGGTTGGAAGTCAAGTCAAATGTAGAAGATAAATAGGGAGGAACTCCTCTCCATTTGGAAACACTCACTCAAGTTGTCTTGGCAAGAGAGAGAAGGATTAGTGCGCTAGAAAGAAGAGAGCAATTGTTGTCTGGTTTTACACTGCATTGGTTGAGTTCTATACTAAGGAAGTTTTGTGGGTTTTTCTTCCTTGTGGTTTCCCCAAGGAAAATATTTGTGTTCTTGTCTTCTTATGTTTCTATGCATGTTGTTCTTTCAATGATCTTCTAGTGACTAATTGTTTTAAGATTCATCTAATAAATTTAAGAAAATTCAGCATGGTATCAGACCCACCTTGAAAGGAAGCACTACACAAATAGGTTTTGTTGTTATGAAAAAATCCCTTGAAAAATCAAACATAAAAGGGGGCTCTCCCAACTCACCTCTGAAGAGCACATCTTTCTGTGGAGACAGAACTAAATTCCAAGAATTTTCAATTTTGGACCCGTCACTTCTATTGGGGAAAACTAGGGTTTCAATTTTCTTAAGGTTTCATCATCAATATCAGAAAAAGGAAGATACAATCTACCTCACCTCAGGAAGGCGCATATTTTCCACTACTCAGTTCCACTTGTGATCCCAAATGCAAAATTATGGTTTCTGCTTCAAACCCTAGGAAATCAAGAAGAAGGTAAGTCAAGAGATGATTTTTACAAGTAAGTACATTTCCACTCTTTTCCATTTGAGGTTCTCATTTTTCTAAAGACGACAAAGAATACCAAGCTATATGAAAATCTTGAAGGGGCTGAAAACTTCAGAGCATGGAAGTATAGGATCATGCGCATCCTCCAAGAGAATGATCTAGACAATTTTATGAAAGAGGAAGTGAAAGAACCAAAAGAAGATGAAACCAAATATAAGCATAAGAAGGATATGATCATATCTAAAAGAATCATAGCTAACACCATCAAAGATAACCTGATTCCTCAAGTATCATCTATGGAGACTCCAAAATAAATGTTTGAGGCCCTATTAGGAGTGTTTGAAGGAAGAAACATTAATAGGAAGTTGACCCTGAGGAATCAACTCAAAAGTTAGATACTATGCAATCTTACTTTACAAGAGTATCTCAAATAAAGGATCAACTAGAATCCATTGGTGACATGGTGGAAGAAGCATAAATTGTAATGACAACTTTGAATGGCCTTCCAAGGTATTGGGAAGCTTTTATCCAAGGAATTTTCTCAAGAAGGAAACTAACCAAATTCTGGAATTTTTAGGAAGAATGTGTCCAAGAAGAAGAGAGAATAGAATCTAGAGAAGAAAAGCTAAATGACAATGAGGATCAAGCCTTGACTGCCCACACCAAGGGAAAAAGGAAGAGTCATGACCATCCTCCTAAGACTAAAGGGTTTAAAAGAACCAAGAGAGACTTCTCAAATTTTGAGTGATTCAATTTCCACAATTTAAGAAACATTTCAATCAACTGTCCCATGAAATTAGAAAGACTAAAAAAGATGAGAAGGTTTCAGGCCCATGCTGCTGAAGATAGTGATCGAGAAGTAGAAGAGGAAGCAAATAAGGATGAATATTCTTGTGAGAAATTCAAGCCATAAAATGAGTAATTCAAACAAAAAGAGAATATAGTAGCGTTAGTGAGGTTCACAAATCAAATTTGGGTGCAAGATTCAGCAAAATCCATCAAATTACAGATAAATTACACACAATGATAGCTGGGAACAAGATAATTTTGGATTGTATAACTATGAAATTGTTATGAACAGGTTTATAAATACATCATAAGAGTTTTGAATGGATTTGGAATCCAATTCTGAGCAAATAACCTAAAATTGCCAAATTGGCATCAAACCCCCCTAGGTGGGCCAATCACATCCCAAATCTCTCCAAATGGCCAAAAATTGTTGAATTCACATGGATGATGTGTTTTGGGTCAATTATTACACCTTGGACAGTGTGGGTGTGGAAAAATGGGTGGTCTAAAGTCTCAATGCAACATTAATTGCACCAAATCAAGCCAAATTTGGGCAAAATCCCACTCTAGCGATCCAAGTCAACTTGCATGTCCACATTCAATGAATGGGAGCACACCAGCAATGATGAATGTGCATATGTGGCTGGTTGACTAATATGGATTACCCATGTGGGTCATGGAACCACAAATTGACATGGCATATGTCCACCTAAGCACCCCTTGTCCACCTCATAGTATATTAAAGCTTAAAAAGCAATAAAATTGAATAATTAGTGTAATTAAGTTACTAATGATGGATTATTGTTCTAAAAAATACATATTCTCACAAAATTATGAAGGCCTTGGCAACAATGGCTCAAGTCACCTCAAGTACATAATTCAGAAATTACAATTTTTATTTGTCCATGTGAACCGAGGAAAGAAGGAAAACCTCATGGGAAAAACCTTCCCTCAAGAATGGACACAGGGATGGACCTGCAATAATATAATAGAAAATTACCATCCCTCAATCACCCAAAGAAAATATCTCAGGTAAGTGAAGGTCTTCTCAGTGAAAGCCTTGGTAAAAATGTCAGCAGTTTGCTCGGTGGATGGGAAATAATGTAATGAGATCACCCTGTCATGCACTAAGCACTGAATGTAATGCATGTGTATCTCTATGTGATTTTTCCTCTCCTCTGTACTGGATTAGTATATATCTTGATGGCACTCTGATTATCCACCCAAATGTTGGTTGGAGAGTCAATTGTGACACCAAACTCCTTGAGAATTCCCTGCAACCAAACACACTGAGTTGCAGCATTGAATGCTGCCCTACATTTGGCCTCTGCTGATGAAAGTGAGATGGTGTGCTGTTTCTTACTTGACCAGAAAATTGGAACTTCAGAAAACATGAAAACAAAACCTGATGTTGACTTCCTGTCAGTTGGATCACCGGCCCAATCTGAATCAGAAAATCCAGCTAGTTGAAGTGAGGAACTAGCTGTGTAGTGCACCCCGAATTTCTTAGTTCCCTAGACATATTGAAGAATTATTTTTGCAGCCCTCCAATGGATCTAATGTGGTTGGTGCATATTTCTTGATACAACACTCACAGCATAAGACAAATCAGGTCTTGTATGAGTGAGGTAGAGCAAGTTGCCCACTAGTTTCCTGTAGAGTGTGATATCCACCATTGGGGAATTGCCAAATTCATGCATTTTAATACCAGAAAGAAAGGGAGACTTGGATGCCTTACACTCAGACATATTAAACTTATTTATCAGGTCTGAAGCATACTGTGGCTGACTCATCATGATTCCCTACCATTTTGCTCAATTTCCAAGTCCAAAAATTGCCTTAGCAATCCTAGGTCTGTCATAGCAAATTCATTGTGCAAAGAGCTCTTAATTTGGCCAATTAAATTGGTGCAGCAACCTGTAATAAGAATATCATCAACATAAAGAAAAATGACCTGCAAATTAACACTATTTTTCTGCAAATACACAATAGGGTCTGATTTTCACCTTGTGAAGCCAATTGAAAGCAAGAAAGCATCCATTTTTGCATACCAAGCCCTGGGGGCTTGCTTGAGTCCATACAGTGATTTTTTCAGCCTACATACCAATGAAGGATCCTCTTGGAAAACTTCAGGCTTATGAATATATATATCCTCCTGTAACTCACCATGCAATAATGCACTATTTACATCCATGTGGTGAACTTCCCAACACTTACTAGCTGCCAGTGCAAGAACTAGTCTAATTGAGTCCATCTTTGCAACCGGTGCAAAGGTATCTGTGTAATCAATTCCATGGACTTGAGAATATCCATTAGCCACTAATATAGCCTTATATTTTATATCAGAACCATCAGCAGAAATTTTGGTCCAGAAGACCCATTTGCATTGAACAACTTTCCTCTTGGGAGGAAGGGGAACCGACTCCCATGTATTGTTCTCTTGGAGGGACCGAAGCTCATCTTCCATTACTGAATTCCATATTGGGTCTGTACAAGATTGATGATATTTCTAAGTATCAGAACTTATCAGCATGTAATATTTCTCAGCAAGAGAACTATCACTTGCAAAAGAAGCCTTACTAGTTTGTGATCTAGTTTTCCTAGGCTCTTGGGGATTGCCTGGCAATTCCCCAGCTGCTTGCACATTTTTTTCTTCCAATTTGGGCCTAGATGGTGAGTCATATACAAAATACCATCTTCAGAAACATTTATATCAGAATAATTAGAAAAAACAGAGCATGTGTCATCACTTACATCTTCGAATGGTTGAGGAGAGGAGCAATCCCTCGGTGCAAGTTCGAAATCAGGAATTGGCTCTTCTTTGAATTTGACACTTCTTTCAACAAAATTTTTGCAAGTATATGTGTCAAAGAGATTTTACCCTTTTGTTTCCTCACCATATCCAACCATGAGACACTCCTTTATTTGTGGTTGCAAGGCTTTCCTATTCTCTGAAGGGATTCTTGCCCATGCTTTTGTCCCGAATATCCTGAAATTTGAGACATTTGGTTTTTCACCAAACCATGCCTCGTAAGGTGTCATTCCTTTCATTGATTTCTGGAAGGCTCTGTTTTGAATGTGAGCAGCACAACTTATGTCTTCAGACCATATCTTGGGATTAATTTCCCTCACTTCTATCATGCAAGTTTCCATCTCTTTGAGAGATCTATTTTTCCTCTCTACCACACCATTTTGCTGTGGTGTGTAGGGAGTTGAGTGTTGCATTTGGATGCCACACTCCTCACAAAGTTGCTGTAGATTATTGTTCACATATTCCTTTCCATCATCTGTCCTTAGGACTTTTATCTTCTTCCCACTCTGATTCTCTACTAGCGCTTTCCAAACCTTGAGTTGCTCTAACACCTCATATTTTAATTTAAAAAAATACACCTAGAAAAATCGAGAGTAGTCATCAATGAATGTAAGCACATACCTAGATCCACCATATGAGGGAGTGGGTAGGGGACCAATCAAATTAGAATGCACCAACCCAAGTGGTTGTGTTTCTCTCCTTGCCTTCCCCTTCTCGTAGCTTTGCTCAGGATGCTTCCCAATCACACATCCAATACATGCTCCAGTAGGTGGATGAATTTGTGGAAGACCTTCCACAATTTCTTCTCTGTGCGATGTTTGGAGATATCTGTAATCATGTGGCCAAACCTCTCATGCCATAGTTTGGAAACCTCATTGGCATGTGAGTGAAGTGCTTGATCACTGGAAGTAGGGAGGAAATTAGATAATTTGTACATTCTTTCATGATGATCAGCATACCCAACTCCAATAACTTGGTTTGTTGAGATTTCAGAAATCTCTACCGAGTCAGGAGTAAATATCACTCTCTTTAGCTCTCCTGTATGGGTCATCTGGTAAATTGACAGCAATTTTGTTGTCTGGTACATACAGTACATCACTCAAGAACCCATGGTCTAAATAAATTCTCCCAATCCCTTTGGTCTGTAGTTCAAAATCATCTCCCATTCGAACTGTTGGGCCAGCATTCGAACTCATGGAGGAGAAAAATTCTCTCCTAGATACCATATTCCTGGAAGCACCTGAATCAATAAAAAAGGATGAAGAGTTAGAAGTACCCGCCACCAATGAATGAAATTTCTCCTTGCCTTCACTTGAACTAGAGTTGCCATCTTTCTTCCTTGCGCTGTCAGGGACTAGAATGTTGTTGTTCTCCAGCAGTTGCACCATGGTGTCTATGGTTTTTTTCATGCATGAGCTCTCTGGATGCCATCCCTTGTGGCATTAAGTGCATTTGGTCTTCTCTTTTCCCTTATTCTCATTTTCTCTGGGTGGATTCAAAGCTCCCTCACTGGATTTGGGTTTCTCTGATTTCTTCTTGTCTGGCAACTTCAAATTCTTGGACTTGGGCTTGCCCTTTGCTGAATTCGAAACCCCCACTGCTAGTGCTTGATATTTGGTCTTGATGGAACCCATTTGGAACAATTTTTCCTTCTCTTGAGTGAGTGACTCCATGAAGTTTTCCAGGCTTGGCATTTTCCAGTTTCGAAGGGTGAGTTTGCCGAAGTGGAATGTGGTCACAAAAACTGAGAACTCTGGCCCCAACTTCGAAAGTATAGACAAGATCAGTTGATCTTCCTTCTTCTCAATCCCACATTGTTTTAAATGCAATACAAGTGATTTTAACTTGGTGAATAATTCCTCGATTGTATCATAGTGTGTTGGGCTCAAGCTTATCAGCTCATTCTCAAGTTAGTGACCACGTAGCTCATCATTTTTTCCAAATAGAGACTTAAGCTTCTCCCAAACCTCCTTTGGTGATGTCAAACTGTCAAGGTGGAACAAAAACTCTCTTGAGATGCTCAGACAAAGCAATCCATATGCTTCATCCAATTTGTTGAAATACTTGGCTTTCTCTACAACAAAATTTGGTTCCACTTCAGTGCCTATGGTAACTTTGAAAATCCCCTTGGCTCTCAATTGAATCACCATATATTCCTTCCATTCAAATATTTTCAAAGGTGTTATCATGATGTGGGTAGCCTCCATTACTACCTGTGCTGATGGTGGTGAAATTGCTAACTGGTTTACACACAACAATTCGATTGTATCTAGAATTCACTAACAAAGCAGCTCAAATCCACTAAGAATTTGGTCTGCAACTCAAAAATATCCAACCAGATCTGATACCATGTGAGAAATTCAAACCAGAAAATGAGTAATTTGAACCACAGGAGAATATAGGAGCATTAGAGAGGTTCACAAATGAAATTTGGGTACACGATTCAACAAAAACCATCAAATTACAGATAAATTACACACAATGATAGCTGGAAACAAGATATTTTTGGACTGTCTAACTATGAAATTGTTATGAACAGGTTTAAAAATACATCATAATAGTTTTGAATGGATTTGGAAGCCAATTCTAAGCAAATAACCCAAAATTTCCAAATTGGCATCAAACCCCCGTAGGTGGGCCAATCACGTCCCAAATCTCTCCAAATGGCCACAAATTGTTGAATTGGCATGGATGATGTGTTGTGGGTTAATGATTACACCTTAGAAAGCATGGGTGTGGAAAAATGGGTGGTTTAGAGTCTCAATGCAACATTAATTGCATGAAATCAAGCCAAATTTGGGCAAAATCCCACTCTAGCGCTCCAAGTCAACTTGCCTATCCACATTAAATGAATGGGAGCACACCAACAATGATGAATGTGCATATGTGGTTGTTTGAATAAGCTGGAGTACCCATGTTTGTCATGGAACCTCAAATTGACATGGCATATGTCCACCTAAGCACCCCTAGTCCACCTCATAGTGTATTAAAGCTTAAAAAGCAATAAAAATGACTAATTAGTGTAACTAAGGTACTAATGATGGATTACTGTTCTAACAATTTCAGTGAAGAATATTTTTTGATCTCTGCTCTAACTAGATCAGTCTCACTAGGAAATGACCTGGATGATTGATAGTGGTGCCTCCAAGCACATGACTGGTTTGAAGGAGTCACTCTCATGCCTTGAACAAAAGGAATCCCCACACAAAGCAATGCTTGGAGATGACTCCCAATATCCCATTAAAGGATAAGGAGAAGCATCCTATAAATTGGATTTTGGAAATCCTATGAAAATAATGGATGTCTAATATGTCTTAGGACTAAAGAAGAATCTTCTTTCCATATCAACCTTGGAAAAGAAAGGCTTTAGAGTTTCCCTGTGGATGGAAAAGTCCTCATGTGGACCAAAGGCAATACTATCAATGATGCAGTAGAGATTGGAGTTGAATAAGTAGGACTCTACAAATTGAAGGGACACATAGATTCTGCATTAGCAACCGGTACCATTAACCCATGTGATCTTTGGCACAAAAGGCTTTCTCATGTTCACTACAAATCCCTTCCAATTGTAAGCAAGATGGTAACTGGTTTACCAGAAATTCAGATAGAACATGAAGGAGTGTGCAAAGGATATGCACAAGGGAAGAATACTAAGAATCCCTTTCCAAAAAGTGATAGTAAGGAAAAAGGGATCTTAGATATTATTCACTTAGATATTTGTGGGCCAATACAAACCACCTCATTAAGTGGGTACTCTTACTATGCCTCCTGCATTGATGACTACTCTAGAAAGACTTGGATATACTTCTTGAAAAATAAGGATTAAGTGTTTGAAAGATTCAAAGAGTTTAAGGCCCTAATAGAAAACCTTTCCAAGAAGAAAATAAATATTCTGAGGTCAGATAATGGAGGAGAGTTTACTTCAAATGAATTCAATGATTTTTGTAAAGAAGTAGGGATTAAGAGGGAGCTCACCATTCCCTAGAATCCACAACAAAATGGTGTGGCAGAAAGAAAGAACAAATCTATCATGGAAGCTGTGAAAGTTATGATACATGATCAAGATATCCCAATCTACCTATGGACAGAACTAGCAAGAACATCATTATATGTACAAAACATAATTTCTCATAGTTCCCTTGGGAACAAAACTCCAAAAGAAATGTTTTCCGGAGAAAAACCAGAGGTAAGTCATCTAAAGAGATTTGGTTGTTCTGTATACAGTCATATTCCCAAGTAGAAAAGATCAAAGTTATATCCTTCAGGAAATAAGGGATTTTTCGTAGGATATAATGAACAATCAAAATATTATCGAATATATATCTCAGGATACCGTCAAATTGAACTTATTAGAGATGTTACATTTGACGAAGATACAACCTTCATAAAATCAAGAAAAGACAAGGAAGATGAAGAGGAGCATGAAGCTCCTAAAACTGTTGAAGGTACTAAAGAAGTCAGAAATGAAGAAGAATCCCAGATACCTGAATAGCATGATACAACAGAGCCCCAGCTACCTGAATATTTACCAAATGAATTGATTTCTTGAAAGAGAAAACCTACCTGGGCTCATGAAGTGATTGAAGAAGCAAAAAGACATGGTGCTAATAAAGGAGTCATCTGAGAGAGGAAGAAGCCAAAGTCATATCCCGGTTATATGGCCTTGATGTGTGATTTAGTTGATCAAGAACCAACGTGTTTTGAAGAGGAAATAAAATAGAAAGAGTGGGTTGATGCTATGGTCGAGGAAGTAGTACCTAGAACAAATGACAAGTCATTGGTATCCTCGAAGTGGATATTCAAAACTAAACACTCAGCATATGGAAGTATATAAAAATACAAGGCAATATTTGTAGCCCAAGGTTTCTCTCAGAAAGAGGGAATTGATTATTAAGAAACATTTTCCCCAGTAGCTAGATACACCTCAATAAGAATTGTCCTTGCCTTGACATCCAAGATGAAGTGGAAGCTACATCAAATGGATGTGAAGATAATATTTCTAAATGGATCGATTGAATAAGAAGTATATATCGAACAACTACAAAGATTCTAGATTAATGATCAAAAGACTCATGTATTCCGACTAAACAAAGCATTGTAAGGATTAAAGAAAGCACCTAGAGAATGGTATGGAAGGATCGGTGGATTCCTAATGAGCTTAGGCTTTACTAAAAGTAAAGCAGAGTCCAACCTCTACTATAAGGTTGATGAGGACAAAATCTTAATTTTGCTGCTATATGTAGATGATCTATTCTTGACAGGAGAAGATAAGCCGATTATAGAATGTAAGAAGAGGCTTGCCGCATAATTCAAAATGAAAGACCTTGGAATGATGCATTACTTTCTAGGTCTTGAAGTATGGAAGTATCCAAATGAGATTTTTTAAATCAAGGAAAATATACTGTTGAAATCTTAAAAAGATTTGCAATGCTAGATTGTAAAGCTATGACTACTTCGATGAACACTAGTTTGAAACTATTGAATGATGATACCTCAGAAGCTGTTGAAACCACTCTATATAGACATATTATAAGTTCACTGATGTACCTAACCAATACAAGACCAAATATATGTTTTACAGTAAACACCTTAAGTCAGTATATGGTGAATCCTAAACACATTCACCTGATTGGTGCAAAACATGTGATGAGGTATCTAAAGGGGAATTTAGATTATGGGCTCAGATATATATCCAGTGGAGAAATCAAGTTGCATCGATATGCATATTAAAATTGGGGAGGAAGTTCCAAAGATAGGAATAGTACATGTGGATGTTTTTTTATTCTAGGATCAGGCATGATCTCTTGGTTCAGTAGAAAGCAGACTAGTATTGCACTTAGTACAACAGAGGCAGAATACATTGTTGCATGTTCAACATGTAACGAAGTAGTATGGATTCGAAAGACGTTGGAAGAATTATTCAATGCAGAGATAGATGTCACTGATATCCTTTGTGATAATCAGATTTGTATCAAGATGATGGAGAATCATGTGTTTCATGATAAGTCAAAACACATTGATATTAGATATCATTTCATCTAGGATACAGTTTAGAAGGGAGTTGTACAGCTCAAGTATGTTCCCACAGAGGAACAAGTAGCAGATGTATTGACTAAGCCTCTAGCTCATGTAAAGTTTGAATACTTTTGAGACAAGCTTGGTGTAGACTGAAAGGATCTCTCTCTGAAGAGGGGGTGACAGTAGTTGGATGATGGATGGAGTGGTGAGTAGCTTAGTCTAAAGGAGGGTATGTATGGCTAGGCTTGTTTGGCCCGAAAGGGTTAGTAATCCAAACAAGGCATGTTGACTCTATGGTGATTAGTATGTTTGGCTAGGCTTGTTTGGCCCGAAAGGGTTAATAAGACAGAGTAGGCTTGTTTGGTCCCCAGGGAGATCCATATGTCTAAATAGGATTGTTTGGCTTGAAAGAGTTAGTAAGTTAGACAAAGATCTTGGGTGGATCTACCAGAGAACTCACCGTGATGCTGCTCCGAGACGTTGAAGGGCAAGATGTATCCTTAGTATTGCTATATTGTTGATTGTTGATGGTTGTTGAGATGCTTGATGGTTGTTGCAGTATTTCTATACTGTTGGTTGGTGATGATTGTTGATTGATGATGATTGTTGAGATGCTTCATGATTGATGTAGTATTGTTATACTATTGGTTGTTGTTGATTGTTGATATGATGGATGATTATTACAGTTTTTTATATGATGTTGGTTGTCAATAATTATTGTTGCAGTACTGTTATATTGATGGTTGTTGAGATGTTGCTCAGTATTGTTGATATTCTTGTTTTCTTCAGTATTGATGATTGATCAGCTAGTCGATTGAGTTCGTATCAATGACAATACATTGGTTACTGTAGTTACTTGTTACTTCAGTATTCTTATACTGATGATGGTTTCGATGTTCCAACATCTCTATGTTGGTTATGTAGATGATGATCTAGCATTAGTTGTTGTTAATGTTTTAGCACTAGCAGGCTAATGTTGATTGTTGATGTTATTAGTATCCTTACACAGATGTTGCAGATAATAAAGTTACAGATGATGTCTCATTATCCACATACTGATATGATAGAAGACGATCCAGTAATCATACACTGACAAGATAGACGATGATTCGATATTCACGAGATCTAGGAAGATGTCTCAGTATTCACATACTGAAAGAAGATGGTCTAAAAGATGATATAGTAGAAGACAAATAGATGATGTCCAAGAACATACGAAAGAGGAAGATTACAGAAGATGATTCAGTAGAATACAAATAGAATATGTCCAAGAGCGTATGAAAGATGAAGATTACATAATTTGTTCCAGGTGAGATAGATGATGAAGATGTTAGACAATGTTCCAAAACTTCCTATGACATATAGAGTCTCACCAGATAGTTTTACAGTTGTAGTGGCAAATGTTGCTATGGTTGAATACCTTCGTAGTTAAGAGGGAGTGTTAAATTATTGTAGCTTCGGAAGATATTCTAAGATGTATTGTATTCCTCCTTCGTGAGATGAGTTTGGTCTTGTTAGTGTCATTGAAAGAAGCAATGTAAACCTCCAAATGTAAGTCAGGTCAATAGTACCCAAGTGTCAATATAATAAATGTTATTTTGCAGTGTTAAGTTGTCAAGTGGGCCCAGTCTGTTAGAGAAGTCGGCCCTGTTAGGATGGTAGTCAAGTCAACTGAAGAATCTAAATAGGTAGGCGCTCCTCTCTGTTTGGACACACTCGCTCAAGCTGTCTTAGCAAGAGAGAGAAGGATTAATGCACCAGAAAGAAGAGAGCAGTTGGTGTCATGGTTTTACACTGCACTGGTTGATTTCTATACTGAGGAAGTTTTGCGGGTTTTTCTCCCTTGTGGTTTCCCCGAGGAAAATATTCGGGTTCTTTTGTTCTTATGTTTCTATGCATGTTTGTCTTTCAGTGATATTCTAGTGACTAATTGTTTTAATATATCATCTAAGCAACTTAATAAAATTCAACAACATCTGCAAAAGGTCTTCTTAAAATGCAGAAGTTATGGCATATCTCTCAATCCTAAAAATTCTAATTTTGCCATGAAAGAGGGAAAGTTGTTGCATCATATCATTTCTAAAGATGGGATCAGAATTGATCCAGATATGTTTAAAGCTATTTTGAAAGTGTAAATACCAAGGAATAAGAGGGAGGTTCAATCATTCATTCGTCAAGTAAATTTCTTAAGGATGTTTATCCTTATTTTTGCAGAAATATTAAGGAATGTTACAAATATGTTGAAAAGGGACATTGAAATCAAATGGGTTGTAGAAGCTATACAAACTTTTAATGATATCAAAACATCAATCATAGAAGCCCTTGTTTTAGTGAGTCTAGATTTTTCCAAATATTTTATGATTTTCTATTATTCCTATGACCACACAATCACTAGAGTTTCACTGCAAAAGAATCAACAAAATGTTGCGCAGCCCATTGCTTTCTTTAGCAAGATGATCAGAGATGGGGAGTTAAAGTATGACATCATGTAAAAACAAGCGTATGCCTTAGTAAAGTCCTTGAAATATTTCAGAGTGTATATTTTACATTCCCATATTATAGCTCATGTTCCCAGAAATGTAGTGAAGAATATTCTTACTCAACCTGATCCAGAGGGAAAGAGAGAAAAATGGATAGCGATCCTTCTGGAGTATGATTTGGAGATCGGACCTACAAAGTTGGTGAAAGAGAAAGGACTAGAAAAGATAATGACTGATTCAAATTGTGAATCCTTACAATTGAATTTCTTATCTAATCATTCAAATAAGTTGGACTCAGGATTGTAGGTGATTACAGATTTCACTTTATCTCCTTGATACAATGACATTGTGTATGTTTTGCAGAACTTACAAGCACCTCCAACATTAAGTAAAACCAAATCTAGATCAGTGAAGTTAAAAGAAACAAAATTTTATATCACAAATCAATATTTATATTGGAAATATCCAAGAGGCATCTTGCTCAACTGTTTACTGGAAAATGTATCCCAACAGACTATGAAGGAGTTTCATCAAGGATTCTATGGAGAGCATCACTCTTGGAAAATCATTGCAAACAAAATATTTAGGGTTGTTTTCTATTGGCCCACCATGTTTTCGAATATTTATAAAGAGATCACAACCTATCATCAGTGTCAAATCTTTGATGGAAAGAGAAAGCTAATACCTTTTCCACTTAATCCTATTTCACTAGAAGCTCCTTTTCAGCAATGGGGGTTAGATTTGATTGGAGAAATTAACCCAAATTCTTATATCCAGCATAGATGGATCCTGAATGTGACTGGTTACTTTACCAAGTGGATTGAATCTATACCTACCAGGAGGGAAACTGATGTTCTTATCATGGATTTTATGGAAAACAACATTCTTTCAAGGTTTGGATGTCCTAGAATACTTGTCACTGATAATGCACCAAATTTCAAATATAAGAAAATGATCATCTTTTTTCATAAATATCATGTCAGTTTGAATCATTCTACTGCATATTATCCTCAAGGGAATGTGCTTGTAGAATCTTCTAATAAAAGTCTAGTAAGGATAATTAAGAAATTATTGGAGGAGAACAAGAGATCTTAGCACACAAAATTGAAGTATGATTTGTGGGCAGACTGAATAAGTAATAAAAGAGATATTGGCATGTCACCCTTCCAATTGGTATATGGGAAAGAGGTGGTATTTCTAGTTTCTTTAGGTTTGTTTGTAATGAAGATGCTACGGGAACAAGAGGAAGAGCCAAATCATATGTAGAGGAGGATCAATCATATTATTGAGTTGAATTAGGTAAGGGAGAAAGCTTATGATAAAGTGCAGGCACATCATGAGAAAATGAAGAAGAATTTTGACAGGAGGGTTAAAGAAGAACAATTTCAAGTTGATGATCTAGTTTTAAAATGGGATGTACCTAAAGAAGACAAACATGGGAACTTTGATCATATGTGGAAGTGGTCATACATCATTGTTTCTTTTAGGGGAGCCAATTCTTTTATTCTACAACATCAAGATGGGGCTTAGTTTAAAGGGGGCCTTGTAAATGGAAGATTTCTAAATCATTACTTTTCCTGAGGTGGAAGGTAATTTTGTATATTAGTTGTACATATTTGTTTAATTTACAGAATTAGTATAGATGCCAAGTCCTTGAGATCTTGAAGATTTATCATTTTTCTTTATTTTATTTACAGAAAAAAAAGGAATTTTTTTTTGAGTTGTTAAATTTTTGAAAGGGCTTGTACAAAGAATAAATTGGCACTGGTCTACGGGTTCTTTGCTACCTTGTAGGGAGTATAAGATCCCTATTTGGAGCCATTTGTTATTAATGTTTTGGTTAACAATTGAGATGAGCGAGCCTAAGGAGAAATAAAGGTATGTATTAGGATTATTAATCCTCCCTTGTCTAATTTGGTCATATGACTAAATCAGGAGTCATGTCTAAATCAGGAGTCCATCCAGTCTATTTTTAGTCACTAGCACCATTGGGTCCACTTGGCCTAATTAGGGCACATGTTTTAGTTACTAAAGTCTGGGGAACACTAATTGAGGCCTACTGCCACTGATTGCACTTGCATGCATCATCTTAGGAGCCTCATAGACCAATACCTACAATTTAGGAGCCACTGGGAGTACCGAAACCAACCAAGGTTAGTTGAGTTGAGTTGGTGACTAGTCAAGCTAAGTTAGGAGTCGGTTACATTCAGTTCTAGTCCTCTACATTCAGTTAGCACTAGGTTTGCATGACTACATGCAAAAGGGGCACATTTCTCACATACCACAGTAAGTTATCCTTAGTCAACACTGAATGTAACACTTGATTTGTTTTTTAGAACTACGAAGAACTCCGGTGATGGTTTAGACAAGGTCAATTAACCATTGAGTCCTTCGATAATGATTTAGACAAGGTCTTAGTTACCTACATTCAAGTAGAGTGTAATCAATTCGAATTCCCTCACGTGGATTCAAATTTCTTATGGCTATTTATCCATTGTACTTTATTGTAATTATTATCTAATTACTTTTTTTATTAATGAAAGCATTCACAACTGCAAGCCATTTTTGCACTGTTTCATTCTTCAATTGCTGAGTAAATTGTGTGATCTATCTTGTGAGTTGTGTGTTTGTCCACAGATATATGTGCTCAATTTAATATGGTATCAGAGCCTTGGCGACAAGACACCTCTCCTCCTCATATCTCCAGCTAGATCATTTTTTTTTTAGCAAAATTGCTCCTTCCAGTACTGCACCAGAAGCGAAGAATTTACCACTTAATATCCCAAGTTAGGAAATTGTTGATCAAGATTGCTTGATCAAATATGATAGGTGTGAAGGAAATTCCAAAAGTGAAGAATGTCGACCTTACTTTGTATGTTTGATTGTGTTACAGGTTATCAGCTCTTCTCACAGCATTCGCTACAAGCAACCCTTTCTTCTCACCGCATTCGCTACAGCAACTCAGTCCTTCTTACTACATTCAAAATGGTTCATCCAATAGATCCTCTCACTCCCTTCAACTATCAAAAGTGGAAGGAAGACACGGGGGTACTGATCCACACCAAGAATCTCTTCAGACTCACAAAAGAAATAGAGGCAGTGCCAGTTTTGAATCATGACAAAGAAAAGTACTAGAATAGGATTGATGAAGCTCATGGATACTTACTCTCCTCAGTCTCTCGAGATCTTCGATTCCACATCCAAGGATTGAAGACTCCCAAGGATATTTGGGACAAGCTTGCCTCCTTATTTGATAAGCAGGATGAGATGAGGGTCCATCAGCTAGAAAATGATCTGATCACTCTTAATCCATCCAACTTCGAATCACTGAATGAATTCTTCACAAAGTTCAAGAACCTGATATATCAGTTGAAGTAATGCAAAGTGGAGAAGGATGAATATCAGCTCATCCTTTCCATTCTCACAAAGCTCAATGCAGAATACTCAGTCTTTGTATCAACCTTCCAAACAGTAAGGCTCACTACTCCAAATTGGAAGATGCCCACTCTTGATGCCTTCATCCAATCTCTCACTTTTGAGAATGGTAAATTGATCCAAATGGGGATCATTCAATCTTCCAAAGATCAAGCTCTGGTTGCAAGAGGAGATAAGGTAGAGAATGTCTAAGGGAATCAAAGAGATGAGTCTCCTATGAAGAAAGAGCAGTCAAAGGAGCCTTCAGGTTCCAAGAGAAGCAAGAAGAATGGAAAAGGCAAGGTCCTTTGCTCTTACTGTGGAAGGGGATTTCATTTAGAAATCTCCTGTATGAGAAGACGACTTGATGAAATGGCTCTTCTTTTGAAGAAACATAATATTTCTGCACCTATTAGCATAAGGAAGGATGACTCTAAAGAAGAAGATGAAGAATACCAAAGCAAAGGCCATGCAATGAAGGCTAGATGCTCATCAGCTCATGTCTTCCTCATTGATTCTGGAGCTTCCAATCATATGGATGCATCCAGAGAATCATTTTCTTTTTTTCAATCCTTTGATGGTCCTAGTATTCAGATGGGAAATAAAAGTAAATTCAAAACAAAAGGGAAGGGCTCTGTCAATCTTGAACATGGAAGGTCCAAATATGTGCTATTTTGTCCCTCCCTAGCTTCAAACCTATTATCTATCTACCAGATGACCCATACTAGATATCCAAAGCAAGTGATATTTGGTCCTGACTCAGTGGAGATCAAAGATATCTCTACTGGGAGCATCATAGTGAAGGGTGTTGAAAATCATGCCTCAAAAGCATATGAGCTCTCACATTTCATGCCTCATTTAGAACCAGTGCACTCTCAGCAACCACTTGCAAGGGAAGGTAAAATCATTGCATCTACTTCTTTTGTAGCTTCTACTAGTATTGAAGATACATTATTATCAATTTATGAGATTGAGATTTAGGGTGATTTAGATCTAGATTTAGTCCCTACTCCAAACTAGAAGCTAGGAAGATGATTGGAAACTCACCTGACACACAGAAAGGAAAGACCCTTGCGCTATGCCATGCAATATTACCTCCTTCAAAGAGATGCAATAGACTACCTGTAAGATGATATATGGCAAGGGATCAATATCACTACATTCAGAAGAATGGATATGATCATACACCTCTTTATCCAGCAAGAGACACATTAGAGGAAATTTCAACTCAAAATGGGCCTCCTAAAATGAACTAATAAAATAATAGTTAAAATAATAAAATAATATTTATTAATTTTGGAGGAAGAAAATAAAAAAACTACTTTTTTGTTTGTATTTTTGACATATATCCCTGTGTTTTTACTCAAATTTCGATTTGGAGAGCTCGTTGGATGCGGAATTAAAGTCTGCATCCAACAAGTACCCACTCGGCATACTTTTGACGGACCCCGCTACCCCAAAAACAAGAAATACCTGAAAAAATGGAATGATGATGTCATCATTCCGTTTTTTCAGGTATTTCTTGTTTTTGGAATGATGAAATCATCATTCCAAAAACAAGAAATACCTCAAAAAACAAGAAATACCTGAAACAAGAAATACCTGAAATACCCCGCTACCCCAAAAACAAGAAATACCTGAAAAAATGGAATGATGACATCATCATTCCATTTTTTCAGGTATTTCTTGTTTTTGGGGTAGCGGGGTCCGTCAAAAGTATGTTGAGTGGGTACTCGTTGGATGCGGAATTCAATTCCGCATCCAATGAGCTCTCTCGATCAAAATTTGAGTAAAAACACGGGGAGATATGTCAAAAATACAAACAAAAAAGTAGTTTTTTTTATGATACCTATCCCCAAATTTATATTAAAAAAGTGTTTATAACCTATACGGTATTTCAAATTTAAAGCAATTTCATTGGCTAACACATGATGACATGGAATTTGAGTAAAAGTTAAAAGGCCCATTTTGAGTTGAAATTTCCTCTAATGAAGGATACATTCCTCATTCCTTCCATCATCAATTTTGGAGAAGAAGGAGAAGTCTACATGCCAGGCCCTAGAATAACTGTGCACAACACACCATGCATGCTGCTTCGCTACCTCACAGAGATGAATATTGCAGCAACATATTTTCAAGTTTTTCAAACTTGAGACCTGATTCTACCTGCTTAGATAGAGGGGGGGATTTTTTCCCATGTGGTTTTTTATCTAGATCCTTGTATTAAGCAGTTACCTTATTTTACTTGATGTAATGGGTGACCTGTGGTCTTAGTTACTAGGGCCCACAGATTGTCCAAGTTAGCATTCAGGGGGGGTATTAGTATTATTAATCCTCCCTTGTCCAATTTGGTCATATGTCTAAATCAAGAGTCATGTCTAAATCGGGAGTCCATCCAGTCTATTTTTAGTCACTAGCATCATTGGGTCCACTTGGCCTAATTGGGTCAGATGTTTCAGTTACTAAAGTGTGGGGAACACTAATTGAGGCCTACTGCCACTGATTGCACTTGCATGCATCAGTTTAGGAGCCTCCTAGACCAATCCCTACAATTTAGGATCCACTAGGAGTGCCGAAACCAACCAAGGTCAGTTGAGTTGAGTTGGTGACTAGTCAAGCTAAGTTAGGAGTCAGTTACATTCAGTTCTAGTCCTCTACATTCAGTTAGCGCTAGGTTTGCATGGTTGCATGCAGGAGGGGCGCATTTCTCACCTACCACAATTAGTTAGCCTTATTCAACACTAAATGTAACACTTGAGTTGTTTTTTAGAACTCCGATGAACTCTGGTGATGGTTTAGACAAGGTCAGTTAACCATTTAGTCCTTCGATAATGATTTAGACAAGGTCTTAGTTACCTACAGTCAAGTAGAGTGTAATCAATTCAAATTTCCTCATGTGGATTTGAATTGCTTGTGGATATTTAGCCATTGTACTTCATTGTAATTATTATCTAATTACTTTTTTTTTATTAATGAAAGCATTCACAGCTGCAAGCCATTTTTGCACTATTTCATTCTTCAGTTGCTGAGTAAATTGTGTGATCTATCTTGTGAGTTGTGTGTTTGTCCACAGATCTATGTGTTCAATTTAATAGTATGGTATGAAATTTTTTGATGATATGACCAAAGGGGTGCTAAAAAGGTTTTTAAAGATGTTAAGTCCAAGACCAAGGTCTTATCTTTTTAGAAAACCATGGGCTAAACTTTGGAAAGAGGTTGAAAATGAAAATTTGTGCATGTGGTATATGATGAAAAGTTTCAATGGTTTAGATCATCAGGTTGATAGATCTACGACAAACATGAAATCCTCTTTCAAAAGATGCAAGGTAAAGGTGAAATTGATGATTGGCGAAGGAATTTATAAAGAATCCTACATCTGCGGTTGAGGGAAAAGGTAAAATAAATCTACGATCCAAGATAAATCCGTCGATGAAAGTTGCGAGGAAAAAATCATTTACATTATCAGTGGAAAGTTTTAATGGCCCACATAAATCCATGGCAGAGATTTGAAGATTAAGATATCTACAACACAGGAGGATTCCATTGTTGGAAAATGCACAGAGAAAGTTAGAGTAGGGATCCGCAGAATGTTTTAAAATCATCATTAATCAACGATAGATATTGATGACCGTTAAGATTGATGATAGAGCTGGGTTCCATTGGGAGAACATGCGCACTATATTTTTAGGTGGAGTTTGGTGGAATTGTTAAAATGCAGCATCGATCAATGCTTAGGATTCAAAGCAGATGAGATTAATGACTTTCAGGTAGTTGATTGATGGAAGTTGCACATTGTTTTACACTTTAGATGAACAACAAAAAGTAAAGAAGGGTATTATGAAGGAGATAAGATGTAGGGTGGAAAATAAAGATATGATAGATATACGGTGATAGGAGGGTCTGCTATGGGAAATTGCAGAGAGGATAAGCGACAAGTCGGACAGTGGAGTAGGTAAAGGAGAAGTTTAATGGGAAATCAATATCGACGGTCTAGAAGAAGGTGGTAGACTCTTATCTCAGGTGGAATATCAGGATCTACTGGTAAAATGAAGATTGGATCATAATAAGTTCGAGTATATGAACCAGTCACTTTCAGGAAAAATTGTGGTGGAAAATTGGCAGTATACTTTGAAATAATAAACACTTTTAGGGAAGTTTGTTCCTAGTTTCCATAAATTTCATATGTAGATCACGTAGAGTTACAAGTATTGGATAAATAAATGGATAGTCTAGAGTTGCCAACTGATTCACTGTGGATCAATGGAAGACAATGGAGAAGTTTGGAAGGACAAATTACAATCTGCATCAATGAAGGAATATCAAGGAATGTTGAAGATTAGTTTATTTTAAAAATTGTAATAAATTTCTAAGCAATTAGTTTGTTAGGAAGCAAATGGAAAATGTAATAGGAAGTTATTTTTGTTACTTTTAGCATAGAAGTAGTTATCAACTAAAGGAAATTTTTTATGTATTTAAGCAACATTTTGCAATGTATTAAGGGTTGGAACCCGTGAGAAAAATTGAGTATTGTAAGAGAGTTTTAAAGATTAATAAAGATTTCAAAGCCGAGCAAAATTTGCAGAGATTCTTGTTTTATTTACTTTACATTCTGTACATTCTCTCATTATGTGTATGTGTTTCTTGTTTACCATTCCATTTTGTCATATTTTCATGCTTGAATGAGTCTATATTGGGTTAGAATTCATAATCATATGCTCCGGTCCTTTGCTTTAAAGTATTCACAAATATTTAAAATTCCCTGGCACAAGAACTGTCATTGATTGTTATCATATATGAATTCATGCCCAATGAGCACCAGTTTCAACAACAGTTACTATTAAATTTTATTTCTTTTCAAATATTTCTGGCCTATGAGTTTATTCATTGAGATATCCCTCTCTGGAAAGAAAGAATCCAAATTTCTTCTTAAAGATTGGTTTTGTGGTTACCTTGGTATTATCCTTTCACAATCGGGGGTAAATTATGAGTGCTAACAACATCATGTATGCGGGATTCAAGAATATGGTGCACGTGATATTTTCTCGAGAAGGAAATTTTTTTTTCTCTCAATGTGGTGCACTATTCTCATGTAACCATTTGTTATAGCTTGCATGAAAATGATTTTAGTTTTATATTAATGTGTTGGGCACATGGCAAGTTGATACAGTTAATCTCTATTCACTTTTGCTCAGTATTCTCTCGTATCTATCACCTGAGGTTCTGAAAGCAATTTGCTATTGTATAAAAAGACATTCTTTGTTATATATCATAATTATACCCTGGATATTTGCTAGGGTTTTTCATCCTCATTGTTTTTTGGTTTTTCCCAAGGATACATCTTGTGTTATGATTGAATGATTTGTGTGATTGAATGTTCTATCGATTCAAGTATACAATATTCCACAATTAAAGTTTAAAAGTTCAAATCCCATCATATTTTTCTCAAACATTCAATAGGCATATTTATCCCCAATATTTCCTCACCCTCTCATGAATTTGATTCATCTATAACCTCTCCTTTGGAACAATAACCTCCTCATTCTCTACTACCACTGGAGGAGATTCCCATGAACTAGAATATCTCACATCCTCATCAAACTTCACATGTCTATTGACCATAATATTTTTCTATGTTGGAGTGTAGATATCGTAATCTATGGAAGTCTCATTTTATCCAAGAACACAAGATGCTTTAACAACATCTCAAACCTCTAAATAAAATTGACCTCTTGTGAATCTAAAAGAACATAACCTTGGATCAACAAGAACCTACCAAACTCCAACATCCCTCAAGTCAACATGATAGGCCAAAATCATTGGATAATACATTATGAATTGCTTAGGACATCCTGTAAAGACATTCACATCTCCATACAAAATAAATACAAATGGATAAGATATACTTAGATGAAAAATATAGACTACTACAAAATCCCATCCAACCTTAAATACCAAGCTCATGGTACAAGAAACAATTGTAGAGATATCAGAAAACTATGAACATGAGAATCCTTCTCATGCACCTTCAAACCTCTAACAACCAAAGCATAAACCTTAATAATCCCATTCACTCTTTCTAAGAGAAACCTAAATAAAGAATAATATCATAGCCAACTCCTGTTGCTTGAGAGAATCTAACAACCCTATCCATATCTCTGCAACACTCCTATCAATTTCTTTCCTAGAATCAATCATTGATTCAACAATAGACTTGTAAACCAATATCCATGGAATATCAATAATAAAATTGTAAATACCGACATATAGCACACCTCTATCCAAATACTTTTCACTTGCAAGATTACAGTCATTGATAGTGAAACATTGTCCTCAACTGCAACTCTATACTAAAGCTTTTCCAAACGAGATATTGAAAGAATATTTTTCTTCAACCCATGAGAACATACCATTATTCAACTCAAGAACATCACTGCATGGCATCCATAAGGAAATGGATCCCATTCCTCTCACAAAATAAGTATCATCATCACCCAACTCCACACTCATGTCATTGGCTTACACTCAAATCCTACTAAACATTTTCTTACCATAAACCATATGTATCATTTCCACATTGTCCACATACCATCCATCACTTGACATAGTGTTAAAATATAAGAAGAGACCAAAATGAAGGTAGTCTCAAGTTGAGATTCTAACTCATCCACTCCTTATAGAGTGTCTACAATTCTTGCATCATGTATCTATTGTCTATCCTTCCCTTTCTTCTCCAAACACTAGTTGGGATAATGTTCCAACTTGTGACACCTAAACCATTTCATCTTACTCAATTATTTCTTTCGTGATGTTTAATTTTCTTGATTACCTTTCATGTTCCATTTTTATTTCCTTTATTCGTCCTCCTAACAAAGGCTACTTATTCTAATTCCTTTTGTTTTGAAAAATAGGTCTCCAACTTGATCTCTTCCTACACAATATTATTTGAAATATTCAAAAAATATGGCAAGGTGTTCATAAGCAAAAAAACCCTAGACAAATGGCATCCAAGATGGAGAAAGTCCATTAAAAGCGATGGACACTAACTCCTTATCCTCCACCTTTTTCCTTATTTAGGCCAATTGATCTCTCAACTTTGTGGCATTGTTAGTTATCTCATCATTGTGTTTGTATTACTCATGAAAACCACAAAAATCTTGTTCATTAAGAGAATTTTTCGAACAACACAAGTACTTTCAAATAATCTAACCAAAGTATCAAGCATATCCTTATTGGTCTTCTTGTCTACATTGTGAGGAATGAAGGGATCCTTCACCAAATAAAAAATTATTTACATCCCCTCAGTATCCTTCTTGTTATGTGTGTCCAACTTCGTTGGATAGGTATGGGAAACTATCACTTTCTTAGATTGCTCCTAAATATTGGATGCCTCGATAAGAATCTATAACCCAAGATCCCAAGATATTAAATTGGTAGAATCATCCAACCTATCACACTTTAGATCGAGAGCCATCGTCCTACAAATTTAATGCACACCTCAAAGAAAAATATTAGTGACAAATGATTATATTACCCCTTCTATGGTTCAATATCTTCTCCTAAGTGACTTAATGTTTCACACCCGAAAACCTCAACAAGGTTAGGCAACACTCTTGAGTATAATATGACTAAAATACCAACTCCCTCTTCATCAAAAGAGTGATTTTGACAAGACTACTCTGGTACCATATAGAATTTTTTTATTATTGCAAATTAAAAAAAACACCTCACAAGAAGGCTTCTTGAATCTCATCCCTATGAACTTCTGCTTTGGGGATGATTTGAAATATTAATTTACAATTGCAAACATCATACAATATTTCATCTCACTTCAACCCAACGCACTATATAAACCAAGAGAAATGATACCAATTATATGCCAAGAATTCCATCCCTTAGGGAACACTTTTCCAAGTGCAAACTAGATTTAAAATCATGTTAAACCAATTTCCAATAGTACATATCCTTTATTATATTCAAGATATATGTCAAAACCATGCCAACGAATAATTAATGGGATCAAGACATCGATATTAATTTTGTAGAGACAACACTAGAACATTCCCAATAAATAATATCCCACCTTCACTCAATAGCTTCATAATGGTCATTTAAATTTTTGATAATGTGAAGGCATTGTCAAATGTGGGAAGGAAGTAGGGGAACATAGGGAGTTAAATATTCTCCCTCAATAATTACCCTACTAGTCATGTTCTTTGCCACTTGTAATTATTAGGCATTCAATAGAGTTCATTCCTAAGTTTGATAGGGTTCATGGTTGATGAAATAGGCATGGTGCTATGGGATCCAAAATAGTTGGGTGGGGGGGAGGGGGGCTTGTCACTTGCTTTGCCAATATTTGTACATTTATATTGTTATCTATTCGAACATGGAAGAATCAAATAGTGTTGAAGGAGGCTAGAAGACTATGGATTCTCTAAATCATGTGAGATAAAATTGATACATTGGAGCTCAATTTTTTCTTAATAAGGCCAGTGATTAGAGAGGAATATTCAAATACCACCACAAACTTAATTGGTTGAGAAATAAGAATGCTGAACCCAAAGTATAAAGCATGAGTTTATACTTGATTATTTGTCATTCTTCTAAATCCCCAAGCATAGGTTGTTTCTTGATTTCTATTAGGTATGTATAGGACACCCCCCTCCCTCAGCCTCAACTCCTCCCACCCCTAAAAAGTATGTTCATAGCTATAATGGCTATTGTTCAGTATTAAGGATGACAAGAGGGTGGTATTTTATCCTCTTATGTAGGTACAATGTAATATTTACATGTTCAACCACTTCCTTCATGTGCCCCCATGGAAATATCAAGGGTTGGACACCCTCATGGGAATTGAACCTTGGTCATCGGTGAAAAATTAATCATTCCTCATCAATGGATCCAATACCTTTGGGAAAATTGTGGCCATATCTATAATGATTAGTTTTTGATCATAAGGATGAAAATAGGGTGGGTTTTGATCCACTTACGTGTGTGTAAGGAGTGCAATGTAAGCCTCACATGTTCAATCACTACCCCTAAGTGTGGGATGGGATTTGATCCACTTATGTGTGTGTAGGGAGTGTGATGTAAGCCTCACATGTTTGATCAATGCCTCTAAGTGCTCCCATGTCAACCTCAATGGTTAGATTCCCTCACAAGAATTGAACCTTGGTCATTAGTGAAAAACGCATCATTCCTCACCAGTGAAAATTGTGGTTGTAGATGTAATGGTTAGTGTATAGTATTAAAAATGAATAGATGGTGGGATTTTATCCACTTATGTGTGCATGAGGAATGTAATGCAAGACTCACATATTTGAACACCATCCTGGGTTCCCCATGAAAACCTCAGGGGTTTAACACCTTCATGGGAATTGAGCTTTGGTCCTCAATAAAAAAATCATCATTCCTCATCGATGGATCCAACCCCTTTGGGACAAGTTATTCAATATTTCATGCATTAAGTTGCTAACAAATAAATATGAAGTTCTATAGTAATACACTACATAATAAGGGATATGCATAATATTGTAATATATGTTGTGACAAATTGTTCTAGTGGAATATTCACAACAATGTATATATCATCAGTACCTCCCCTTTCAATGAGTTAGAAAATGCCATGAGAGACATGGATTGTTAATATCGCTCCCATTGCCTAATCCTGGACCATTCATGACAAAGTAGGATCTCCATCCTCAATGCTCTTACAAAACACCATGAGGAGTGTGGGTTCTTGATATCCCTTTGGAATGCAATAATAAAATAATCGTATTAAGCTACATGACTTCTAGATGCTATGGATTATTCATTTTCATTGATCTCCCTTTTGTGTGCCCAATTATTCCTTTTTTGTTAAAGAGGGGCCATCTATTTAGTGTTTATGTACCTTTTCTCTCAAGACTAAAGAGTTATATGTAGATTCATTCATAAGTATATGAGATACCACAACCCCATTGGATTTAAAGGTGGAACTTTTGGATCTTGATTTTGAAACAAGTCCAAGGACAAGTTTCCCCTCCCATTAGTCTTTCTCCTAAGACTAAATCTGATTCCATACTAGTGCTTTGATATTTTACTCCAATAGATTTGGGGTTCTATGCCTTTTTTTCATAATTTATTTTGCGTTTTCCTAAATTTCCCTTAAGAAGGACTCAACCTCTTCCTTTGAATCAATTACAAGCATGTGTTACCATTGTGAACTATATTGTTCCCTTCTGATAAAACTACTCATATTGGCTTAGCATTGAATCTAAGGCCTGATACCAATTTGTAGTGTGCTTAAACCTACATTTCTATGCCATCAAGACATTAATTTCAACAACAAAAAATATCCACCTCTAATCCTTAACTACAACAACCCACAAAACTAACTTTGAGAGGAAATAATACGCACTACTAATGCATACTATGGTTGAACTTTTGTAACAACAAAACAGTATCCCATGCAATCACATTATCATATAAATGCAATTATGCATGCACATTCCTAAATTATATATAAACACAAACATAGAATAGATTAAATAGTACATAGGATTCCTTATATCTTAACAACTAAATGCATTGCAAGGATAATTTAACATATGTATTCCTATCATTGATTGTAAATATGAAAACCCATGCCTAATTAACCATTGAATTTAACTTGGCATACATTATAAATCATAATAGGAAATGCATAACAAAAGAAGTACTAAATAACAAGATTAATAGAATAATTAAAAGAGTAATTAGAAACAACACAAGTAACACTTATGTTGGTTGAAATTCACCACCAATTGGTTACAAGAAAGTAATTTCCCACCCAATTATAACTCTATTGCAGGGGACATCCTCAAACCAGAGATATCAGACTACAAGGTGTTAACACCAAAAATTGTTCACCTAGCTCTCTATGGTCCAAACCATAATCATACATCATATCCCGCCATTATTTCCTCCATTTTGAACTTCACAACTAAATTTCCACTATACATGGTCCAAAACATTATTATTCCTTCCCCCATAAATGAAGGGAAGTTGAGCATTTATTGTAACGTATCCCCATTCTCTCCAAAAGGACAAAAAACCCTAAAATGAGAATGGGTCAAAAACGATGGACAAATACCATGCAAAATTAAATACCATGGGTCAAAAAACCATCGATTATCCTATAAATACATTGTGAAGGTCTCCTCACAAACATTCCTTAATTCCTAAACTTTCTGCATTTCACCATTATTCCCATATTTTTTCCATATCATTCCCATGGTGTATGTTGAGCTTTCTCCATACCCACTTGGATCCATTCCCCCTTTTTGAAAACCATTAGTGGAGACGACTAGAGAACCAAACCATGAAGTCGGCAGACCATTTCCTCAAATGGATACAGTGGCCCATATTGAAAACGGTATGTTTGTTCTTGTTTTTATTAGCTAGAAAAAATATTAAAAAAAACACAAAAAGATTGTTATTGTAAGACGAAGTTGAGATATCCTTTGCACCATGAACTCTACCCTACGATTTGGTTGATATAGGGTAGGTTCTTTTGCACGTAGTAGGGGAGAAATCCCCACTACAATTTTGGTGACTCCATTGTCTCGATCCCTTTAGATCTTTGTTTTTGTAGGTGTTTCTACTGGTTTGTTATACTTGAGTACCTTCATTCGCCACATATATTACTCCATCACAATAGATATGAACCAATATTTCCTCAGTTCTTTCCCCCCCCTCCCAATCCGACAACCTTTTCTAAAAAAACTCTCAGTTTTGGTTGAATCACACCTATTAGGCAGAAAGTTGTGAATGAGTCACACCTTTTTTCCTGATAAGCACGACCTAGGTCACGCCTTGTGCCTCGATAAGTGTGACATGGGCCAGAACTCCATATTTCACTTTTGCAGGCTTTTGAAGCGACCCCGGTTGCCACTATGACTTAGTTTTGTGCGACATGCCGCACATAAACCCCTGTTTTGTGTGAATTGAGCATTTCTGCTGATTTTCTGTGTCGATTGCGACTATTTTATAGTTATGTGTGACCCCGATCGTACATTTTCCAATGATAGGTGAGACTTGCATTTTTTCATCCTTTTCAGTGTTTGAGACCCTATTTCCAAACCCCTTGTCTATGTCCTACCCCTTCCCGACCTGTATCTTTCTATATCTAACCCATTACATCCCCCTAGTTTGTTTTGTGGTCCTATTCACCTTATATGTGAGTCCCCTTTAGTTGGGATCGGTATTTAAGACCCCCTGTGTGTTTCCTACAATCCAATCAGTTCCTTATGAGCTCATTTACTTGTGTACATTTCATTCTCTGGAAGAATTAGTTCTTTTACATGATATTTACTGTCATTTACTATTATTTATTTGCATTTGTGTCTTGACCGTGATATTGCTGGGGTTTATACATTACACATCACATTGTGCACACATCCCACACCCTAAAGAAAAACACTTGGTTCATGACCCCAAGCTATCCTAAAAAATTAACTTAACTTAACCAACATTGTAACCTCATTTGAGGACCAAAACAATGGTGTAGTTAAGTTATGAAATTAGGGATAGGCATCCAAATAACACCCCTTTGTCACTTAAATCTGAGACATAGTTGTTTTGCATTAGGGTACCAAAATACTCTTATACGTGTTGACACGGTCATGACTAGTCTGTCGGAGGCCCCCCCGCTTTGCAGGAGTAATCCAAAACAAAGGGGTTCCAGAAGTTACGGTGGAATACCACACTTCATTCTACACCGAAGGCTAACCCTTCATAGTCCTCTTCATGCATTTTGTACTATACCGAGTGTCGAGGACCAAAGGGATGAAATGCCGAGAAACCACTCTGAATGTGTCATGAATGAGGTAGCCTAGCTTCCATTCTATTTAGGGCTCTTGTACCCGGGGTCCCTCTCAGTAGTGGGATTATATTAGCCTATTGTTCTCCCATTTAGTATTGTTTTATTGGGATTTCATCACCCTGTAGAGGATACAATTTGTGAAGGGCTTCCATCTTGTAGCTAGGATTTTTCTTGCACTCATACCCCATAGGTTAGTGTGTCATTTTATTTCTAAGTAGTCTTGCTTGTTGGATTTTTGGATACTTTGTTGTAGACTCACCTTATGTGACACGCTGTTGTAGTTTGATTTTAGAGCTTTATTTTTGGCCTGTCATCCACCATTTTCACACTCCCCTTCTGCACACTCAGTTGTCGTTGGATTTTTTATCTCGTGTTTGACGCTCTTGCACCTACATTCATTACACAACACACCATCATGTGATCATATCTCCACCATGCTACTCACATAGGCTTAGGTGGCATACCCCTCATTTCAATTCCTTGACCTGTCACCATCAGATCCATATTCGACGTCATTCACCACCTTCAAATCCATACACTGCATCTGAGTCTGATTTGGATTCATATCAATCTGAACCTATCTTGTTCACTACCCCATCTAGCCCCATGGCTGGTGTACCTCCTAACCCATTTCAGGGGGGACGGTTTATAGTGGGCTTGTGTCTATTCCACCCATCATTCTAGATATCCCTTTTGTCAAACCTATAGGACCTGGTCCTAGAGGGCCCCTCGCTACCACATACATTGTCTTTGGTTCGCTACCCACTAGTGGTGGCCCCATTCCATCCACCATGGTTCCTACCATACCACCACTCATGCATGGGGGAATTGACCCTTCTAACTCTATTCTAGTTATTCCTATCATCCCAATGACTACTCCTATTATCAGAAGTCCACCTTACCCACCGCCATTTACCCACGAGAACTACATTCTCTCCGACACCAGCACCATTGTTGGGTCTTCCTGATCCAGTCTCAATTCTAGTCTACCATTCATGGCTAGTCTCAACCTTCCTGATTTGGCACGATTCACAAACAAACCCATTCTTCATCACCCATTATGGCCTCCCATTCCTACCAAACTCCCTTCATAGATCCCTAATTTTGAGGTAAAGGCGGGAGAAGACCACCAAAACCACATTATGTCATTCCACTTATGGTGTTCATCGAACAACATAGTGGATGATTCTATCCAATTACATATTTTTCAGTGCACACTCAAAAGTGTTGCAGACAAATGTTATATCAAATTGGCTCATGCCACTTACCCATACTTTTCCTTGTTATCCTCGATGTTTCTCCAGTACTTACAATTACCCGTCCATTACAACGAGGCTGTGGAAATTCTATTATCCTGTAGAAAAAAACATAGTTACCCATATCATGGATCATATCCATTAGTGGAATCATCGATGTATCTTGTGTAAGATCCATTTAGATGATAGTATTTTCTTAGATTGGTTTCTCAAAACCTTACTTCCCCCTATCGTCAAGGACGTTGCATCTAAGCGCCCACAAACTGAGGAGGAATCCATCCTCAAGGAACAATAGTTCGATCTCATATACACCCAATAAGGTTACATGTATACCATTATTCTTGATGCTCCCCGTGATGGCTCCTCATGTCAAGATACATCAGGAACATCCCACACTGTTCATTGAGTCATTGGCTCTATTACTCATCATCCTCACCTTTAAACAACTTCTCCTTCGATGCCGACTCACTCTGGTAGCACCCCCAGTGTTTCCTAACTTGGTTACACCCTTGATTTTTTACGTGTAACGGCTCAGTCCGAAGGCACACTTTCTTATCCGTCTCCCACACCCATTCATAGATCGAATTTCTTGGCACCTGCGTGTAATAGCCAGATGGTAGGATTTGCAGGACCTTTAGTTGCTCCTGTCTATTACCCACCACCTGTGCAACCTACATCTGCTCAAACCCCAAATCCTCCTGCTCCTCAAGGATAGGTCTACGCTCAATAGAACCTTAATAATCAACCCTCCCCCAATAACCAACAATGGAAGGGAAGACAGAAGAGAGGTAGGAACTGAGGAAACAACCAACCTTAAGGAGATGGACAACAACCCAACCCTCTAAACAACAATGGATCCAATCCCCCTACATAAAACCCCCAGTGTCCACCTAGACCTAGGAAGAACCCTCAATTGTGGACTAACCATATGTGCACTATTTGTAACACTTATGGCCATTATAAACACTAGTGTCCCCATATTAATCGAGTTCACCATTTACTACAAACTAATAATCAACGTGACCCCAATGCAGTCGCTCTAACTCATACAAACCCAACAACATCGAGTCCTCCACCTATGGTGCTATAGAACCCCTTACCAAATCAAGGGATGATTGAAAATCAACCCTTGGTTCCACAAAACACTGGAACCACTTATGTGGGTCAACCCATTGATCCCGGTGTCCATCACCTTATGACATTTTCATCTGATGTCAACCTCCAGACTCAAAGAAATCAGTATGGCTCCACCACAAAAACGGTTAACCCCTCCACGACATCTACCTCCACCGCTATTGATATGTCTTTACATTTTCTAAGACCCCCCACGGATGGGACTTTTAAATTCTCATGGCTCCCTTTGTGTCGCATCGCAAACAACCCCACTTCCAAAGCCGCGCTCAACTACAATATAGGCGATGACTTTTCCCTGTATCCCTCTTCCATGTACACACTAGAATTTCTCAAAATGTTTCCTTCGCAACGCAAATATTTTCTATCCGCATTAGGTGTCGTCGATCCCTCTTATTTCGGGTTGATCACTTTCAACTTGGATCAAGGAGAAACTCGGATGCCATCATCCGTCGCCTTCCTATTTCCGATCATGATTCAAAATTCGGTCATTCATCGATGAGGGGGAATCCACCTATGTTATTTCAACCTTTGTTTGGAAGAAAATTGGATCCACAACCCTTCAACCTTCCACCACCACCCTTCCCTCCTATGATGGTCATGCTGCTCAATTCCAGGGCGTCCTCATGAATGTCCCTATCGAGTTATATTGAAAAAATATGTTGATTGACATTAAGGTTTTCAACGCCCAACTTCATTACAATCTCCTCCTTGGATGTAGTTATATGTATGCAATGTGAATCATTTCCTCTACCATCTTTCGACTCATGATGTTCCCTCATGATGGGAATATCGTGACCATCGACCAACTAATGTATTATGATACAAAGGGACCGAACACACCGAAACATGTCCTCCCGACTATCGACAATACTATTGACAATGTGTACATACCTTATATGTTGGTTGTTGGCCCAGGATTGTTCTCTAACCCTCCTTTAACGGACACCTTTTTGTACTTACCCCATCCCTCTTTTTCGATTGATATATCAGATTTGTGCACTATCTCATATGGTAACGTTTCGACCTCTTCGCAACCTCATTCGCAACCTCAACCATGAACCTTGTGGAATTATTGGGGTTCATTACCCCTACACATGATCCTCTTTCTCTTTCCACCTTTCGGGATTGTGAGTAGGCTATTCATGGATACTCTCAGCCTTCCTGGCTTCATTTGGGGTATTCCCGTGTGGTACCTCAATCCACCTACCCCTCCCCCGATCCGATAGATCATGTTGACTCCAGTACAACCTATTGAGACGGTGTCACACCCACCTCCTAGTACACAAATGACTACTTTTGTCTCTACTCCTACCCCCCCTCCTCCCACAAAGACTAGGGGCAAGGCACTTAAATCCCCAATAGAACCATGTCCTCCTCCTACATGTGCTTTATACGATTTCCAAGGCCATGTGAAATAGACTTGTCCTGATTTTCCTATCCTTCGCACCCATATGTGCATAGTAGTCAATACTAATGACACTATAGTTGTCAATGCACCAACCATACATGCGGTTAAAAACAAATCGCTACGAACCAACCACCTGTGTGCAGTTTGTGGCCTATATGGTCATTATTCTCACCATTTCCCAAACTTTCTCAAGTTCAGTCACTCCTCACAAAACTTTGTCAGCACTCACGCGAGTCCGATTGTTAGTTTTTCAACATTAAGCTAGCATTATTAGGATCTTTAACTGAGAGAATAACAAGTACAACAATCAAACACAAGAGACAATGAACACAGTGTTTTTCCTTGGGGAAACCATAAATGGAGAAAACCCTGCAACTTCCTCAGAGATAGAATCAATACCAAAACAGTAAAATCCCAAAACAGTAAGTGATCTCCTGACAGCAGTAATCTTCTTCTTATCTAGCCCCAGTGTCTTCTCCTTCCTAAACTATGCGCTACACTTGAGTGTGTATGAGTTGTGTGATAAATAGAGACTCTAGTTCTCTATTTATACTAATCCCAACATGACTAAAACCCTACTAGGGCCGACGTCTACTAGGAGAGTCTAATAACCCTAGTGCCCCGGAACTACGGGGACTTTAACCCTTAGACAATGGGAGGGTTACCCACTATGACTTGACATGACTTGTTTACATTATAGATCCTCCCGATTGGAACATCGGGGCATGACAACATGACTCAATTACATAATAGATACCACTAGAGGAAATTTGGGGTCTAAAATGGGCCTTATAAGAAAACACATCAACAATAAATTTTGTGAGTTGGAATCCAAGAACCAATAGAATTTCAATAAAATGAGTCAACTATAATGGTTGAATTGACATATTTGTCATAAAAAAAAACTACTTTTTGTGTTCGTATTTTGGACATATCTCCTTGTGTTTTTACTCAAATTTCAAGCAAGAGAGCTCATTGGATGCGGAATTTAATTCCACATCCAACGAGTACCCACACTGCATACTTTTGATAGACCCTTGTACCTCAGAAATAAGAAATAACTGAAAAAATGTGATGATGACATCATCATCATGTTTTTTTCAGATATTTCTTGTTTTTTGGGGTAGTGGGGTCTTTCAAAAGTAGGTAGTGTGGGTACTCGTTGGATGCAAACTTAAATTTCGCATCCAACAAGCTCTCCCACTTAGAATTTGAGTAAAAACACAGGGAGATATGTCGAAAATACAAACACAAAAAGTAGTTTTTTTCATTCTTCCTCCAAAATTAATAACTATTATTTTATTATTTTCCTTAGGACGCCCATTTTAGACCTCAAATTTCCTCTAATGATCCCGGAATAAACATCGGGTTACAATACATAAGATACATAGATGAATACACTCTGAAGTTACAAATACATCAACACTCCCTCTTAACTAGGAAGGTATTCTTTCAACACAATTTTCAGCACTGGTCTTCTTCGCTGTATCAACTGGATCATCTCATCATCTGCATCTCCAAGTCTTCTTAGTCTTCAAGTCATCTTTGTCTTCAAGTCATCTTCATCTTTGGATCTGGATCATCATGGGACATCATCATTGGATCTGGATCATCACTCGATCTAGATCATCACTGGACATCATCACTGGATCTGGATCATCACTGGACATCATCACTGGATCTGGATCATCACTGGACATCATCACTGGATCTGTATCATCACTCGATCTGGATCATCACTGGACATCATCACTAGATCTAGATCATCACTAGATCTGGATCATCACTCGATCTGGATCATCATCACTCGATCTGGATCATCACTCGATCTGGATCATCACTGCTGGATCATCATCACTGGATCTATATCATCATCACTGGTGCTATCTCATGATTCTTCTCATCACAGGAAGTTCTACAGATCTAGCCCTTTTTCATGCTGGTTGTAGGCCTAGCCTCCATGTAGGTCTTCTTCAACACTTATATCTGGCCTGCTCGTCAAAATGGCTCGCCCAGCACTTACATCTGACCTACTCGTTAGAAAGGCACGCCCAGCACTCACATCTGATCATGTAGGAACCAATCCTATAATCATATCAGAAAGGCCCAGCACTCACATTCACCAACATAATAGGACACACCTACTATCATCTGTGAAAAGGCTATGCACTCACATCCACCAGCATGGTAGGACACACCTACTACCATCTGTGGAAAGGAACTGCACTCACATCCACCAGCATGATAGGACACACCTACTACCATATGTGGAAAGGCACTGCACTTACAATCACCGGCATGATAGGACACACCTACTATCATCTGTGAAAAGGCACAGCACTCACATCCATCCAGGTGGGAACACATCCTGCTCACAATGATGGAAGGGCTTGCACTCATATCTGATCATGAGGGAACACATCCCAGCAATTATATTAGAATGGCCCCTAGTCCTCGACTGAGCTACCTGGTAACTGACTAGGTTCCTCCATTCTCCTGGAGAATGGCAGTTTCCCTTACATCCGACCTACTCATTGGAATGTCCAGCACCCACATCTGACATGGAAGGAACTTAATCCTTTATCCATGACAGAATGGCTCAGCCCTTACATCTAATCAAGTGGGAACACATCCCTCTATCACATCAGAATGGCCATGCACTCATATCCGATCATATGAGAACCCATCTCATAGTCATATCAGAACGACCCTCAACCTTAGACTGAGTTTTTCTAGTAACTGACCAAGCACCTCCATTCCAAGAATGGAAATAGCCCTTATATCTAATCATGTAGGAACCAATCCTACAGTCATATCAGAATGTCTTAGCACTCATATCTGACCATATGAGAACACATCTCACAGTCATATCAAAATGGCCCTCAGCCTTAGACTAAGTTTTCCTGGTAACTGACCAAGCACCTCCATTCCAAGAATGGCAATAGTCCTTATATCTAATCATGTAGGAACCAATCCTACAGTCATATCAGAATGGCTTAGCACTCATATCTGACATGGAAGTAACCAATCCTCTCAACATGACAAAATGGCTCAACCCTTACATCTGACCATGGAAGGAACCAATCCTCTCACCATGTCAGAATGGCTATGGGTCTCGTCACTTTCTCTTGGAGGAAACCTCGATCTAGAGAACACCAAGATTCTCCATGAAGTACTTGAACCTCATCCTAGCCAATGGCTTCATCAATACATCAGCTATATGTTCCTCCGTCACACAATACTAGAGCTTCACTGCTCCCCTCTGCACCATATCCCTGATATAGTGATACTTGATCTTGATATGCTTCGAATTTTCATGGAACACCAGATTCTCTGACAACTTCACGCAACTCTGGTTGTCACAATGTATACAAGTAGCATCCAACTAGAGATCAAATATATCAGACAGTAGCTTCCGCATCCATACTGCCTCACAACTGGTTGAACAAGTTGCGACATACTCTGCTTCAACTGTACTCAGTGCCACACAGGATTGCTTCCTGCTAAACCAAGAGATCACACCTGATCCCATACTGAAGCAACACCCTAAAGTGCTCTTCCTATCGATGGCACTGCCTGCCTAATCTAAATCAACATAACCCTCTAGGTTAATCTTCTGATTCACATCATACTTGAGCCCATAATCAACTGTACCCTTTAGGTACCTCATAATATGCTTTGCAGCAATCAAGTGAACATGTCTCGGATCTGTCAGGAACTGGCTTAAGGTGTTCACAACAAAGCAAATATCTGGTCTCATGTTCGTCAGGTACATTAAGGACCCAATCATCTGACGATACATTGTAGCATCAACCAAATTTGATGAAGCATCACTCAATAGCTTCAGGTTCGCTGCCATAGGTGTGGTCATGGCTTTGCAGTCCATCATCCCAAACCTCTTCAGGATCTCTACTGCATACTTTCCTTGTCCAAGGAAGATTCCATCTGTACTCTGCCACACCTCCATACCTAAAAATTAATGCATCATCCCCAAGTCCTTCATTTCGAACTCAGCAACAAGATTTCTCTTCGTATCAGCAATCAACCCATCCATACCTGTCATGTGTCTCAAAACCGAGTGGTTGTTCTACATATACTTCCTCTTCCACTAAACCATTCAAGAAAGCAGTCTTGAAATCCATCTGGTGTATCTTCCATTTCATCACTGCAGCCAGAGCAAGTACTGATATGATGGAAGTGTATCTGGCTACAGGTGCGAAGGTTTCTTCATAATCTATTCCTTCTTTCTGAGATAAACCCCGAGCCACAAATCTTTCTTTATATTTTTCAATGCTACTGTCTGAAGCATGCTTGATCTTGTAGATCCATTTGGAAGTTACAACTGACTTCCCTTCTGGTCTTGGGACAATATCCCAAACATCATTCTTCATGATCGAATGGTATTCTTCAATCATAGCATCCTTCCATTCTTTTCATTCTGTCGCTTCTTCATAACTGGAAGGTTCTTTATCAATGAAATCACATAGCAAAGCTACATACCCGGAGCAGGATCTGGTCCTCTTTCTTTCTTTGTGATTTTCTTCTGGAGCCCCATATCTTTCTGCACCTTGGATAATTTCACGTACCCAAGTAGGTTTCCTCTTATGAGGATTCTTCTCCAGAGGTGGATCTATAGGTCTTTTTGGTTCTTCAAAATCTCAATCTTCTTCTTGAGTTTCTTCATTCATGGTTGTATAATGAATTCTGGGTGCTTCTACTTCTTCAGGTTCTTCAGCATGTCTTTTTCTGGATTTGTTGTAAGCTAGCATTATTAGGATCTTTAACTGAGAGAATAACAAGTACATCAATCAAACACAAGAGACAATGAAAACAATGTTTTTCCTTGGGGAAACCATAAATGGAGAAAACCCCGCAACTTCCTTAGAGATAGAATCAGCACCAAAACAGTAAAATCCCAAAAAAATAAGTGATCTCCTGACAGTAGTAATCTTCTTCTTGTCTGGCCCCAGTGTCTTCTCCTTCCTCAACTATGTGCTACACTTGAGTGTGTATGAGTTGTGTGATAAATAGAGACTCCAGTTCTCTATTTATACTAATCCCGACATGACTAAAACCCTACTAGGGATGACCTATACTAGGAGAGTCTAATAACCCTAGTGCCCCGAAACTGTGGAGACTTTAACCCTTAGAAAATTGGAGGGATACCCACTATGACTTGACATCACTTGTTTACATTATAGATCCTCCCGGTTGGAACATTGGGGCATGACAACATGACTCAATTACATAATAGATACATCCTGAAATAAAGATCGGGTTACAATACATAAGATACCTAGATGAATACACTCCCAATTTACAAATAAATCAACACCGATATCATTATCCTTGAGGAAATCCACCCTATGGCCTCTTCGTTGGACACCACTAACACCATTTTCATGATATCTAGCTCCAGTAGTCCTTCCCCATCCTCAGTCATAGAAGCTCCATCTGATCTATCCACATGTTAATTCCACAATAATGAGGAGATCCTTGAAGCTCTTTCAACACTTGAATATCCTTGGTATTATTTGCACCATCACCCCTTCTTCATCCTCGATTATCCATCATCGTCGTCATACCAATTCTCTATCGAAGTGAAAGACTTCATCCATGGAAATGTCGACTGGTTTAAAACCCCAATTCTGGAACTTGACACCTTTGAATAAGGTAGCATGCCCAACATTTTGCAAACCATTAAAGTCGATATATCAACCACCCCCGAGATAGTTTAGGATATTACCCTCAGTGCATTTTGCTCCCCTAAAGAAGTCACTTCACACAAAATACATTTTCAGGAATTTTGTGATATCTTTGCTTGGTCCTATACCAAGGTGCCTAGGCTTGATCCATCTATCATTGAACATCACCCAACATTTCACCCGTTCACCAAAACCAACGACCCATTCACCCATCAAAGACCCCTATTGTCAAAGAAGATATTGAGAAACTATGCAAAATAGGATTTATATACCCCATCGCGTATACCACTTGGATTTCCAATCATGTCCCCCTCAATAAAAAAAAGGGTACCATTCATGTCTATACTGACTTATGTGATTTGAATTTGGTTTGTACCAAAGACAACTTCCCCACTCCGTTCATTCACCATATCATTGACGCTTGCATTGGCCATGAATTATTTTCCTTCATGGATGGTTTTTCTGGTTATAACCATATTCAGATCTGCAACGAGGATCGGCACAAAACTGCGTTCACTACCCCCTGGAGCACTTTTGCGTATTGTGTCATGTCGTTTGGCCTAAAAAATGTTCGAGCCACTTTTTAATTGGCCATGACCTTTTTCTTCCATGAGTTCATTCACATTACCTTGGTCTATTTAGACAACCTCATGACTAGATCTCAGAAGCATTCTCAACATTTGGACGACTTATGACATGTCTTCCTACGATGTCGCAAATATAAGGTCCACTTGAACCCCCTCAAGTGTGTCTTTTGTGTCCCAACTGGTCGCTTGCTAGGATTCATCGTGTCTCACAAAGGCATAACCATGGATCCTTTGAAGGTTCAAGCCATCCTGAATCTTCCCCCCTAGCATACTCTATGCCAATTGTAGAGCCTCCAAGGAAAGGCCAATTTCCTTCGTCGGTTTATTCTGGACTAAGCGACAAAAATCCATGGATTCTTACGCTTTCCCTGTACAAACATTTCTTTTGTATGGGATGAGAATGTGCAAGCCACTTTCGATGCATTGAAAAAAGCTTTGACTTTCACTCCATTGTTGTCTCCTCCTAACTTCATAAAGGAGTTTATCCACTATGTGTCAGCATTATAAAAAGGTATCGCTAGAGTCTTGATCCAAGAAGACGATGCTCGTAAAGAGCACGTGATCTATTATGTAAGTCAAAAACTTTTTGGACCACCTTTACATTACTGTCACAAAGAGAAGATGGCCTTGCCTCATATCTTCTGTACAGAAGCTACATCACTACATTCTCTTTAGTCGAACCCTAGTTGTAGCCGATTCCAACCCATGCGCTATCTCTTGAGTCATCACCTTGTTCAAGGTCATGCTACCAAGTGGATTGTCGTTCTCCAAGAATACGACCTAGAATTCTTCACACTCCAAAGCACTAAAGCTTTGTCGTTAGCATCATTAATGGGAGACTTCCCCATGTCATCTACCTCAACCCCTATCGCAATTAATATTCTTGATGAATTCCTATTCGTCATATCTACAAAAGACTTGTGGTATGGGAGCATCCTCCTTTACTTGTGCACACAAAAATTTGGGCACCATTTAAGCCGTGAAGATCGATGTCGCATCCGGCACCAAGTTGCTTGATATCTCCTTATCAGTGATGTCTTATACCGTCGTGGTGTGGACACCATATTATGTTGTTGCCTCACCCACGATGAATTCGAACAAGTCTTGAATGACTATCATAGTGGAGCCTGTGGTGGCCACCTCTCTAGTCTGGCTACCACTCAAAAGATAATCTGTGTCGGTTATTTTTGGCCCACCATCTCTTCTGATTATGTACATGCAGTTAAACACTATAACAATTCCATATGTTTTCCCCAAAGTAAAGGACACCTCCCGCATTGATACATCCTTTGTTCACATTCGGTCCCTTCTGTAAATGGGCTATTGACTTCATGACCTGTAACCCTCCTTCGGTCGACGGTCATAAATACATCATTGTGGTTGATTACTTTCAATTGTAATGTTGATACTGTGGCACTTTTCTTTTTTACCATGTTATCGCTCATTTCGTTTTCCCTCAACAGTTAGTCTCAGACCACGGTTCTCACTTTGAGGAAGTTGTTTGGACATAGCTCTCTACCATGTTGAAGTTTGAACACCAGTATTCATCTTCTTATTACCTTCAAGGAAATGGCCAAGTTGAGGCAATCAACAAGATCCTCAAAACCATGCTCCAATGAATGGTGAACAAACACAAGTCCAACTGGCACCACTTGCTCTTTTCCACCCTCTGAGCCTACCAGAAATCGACTAAATCCACCACCAGTCTTACCCCATTTCACTTAGTCATTGGTGTGGAATCGGTTCTTCCCATTGAATTCCATATTTCATCACTCCGCCTTTCCATCGAACTTCTACATGATACTTCACCATTAGAAAATTCCTACTTGTGCTTGAACAAACAAATGAGGATTGTTGTGTTTCTCTCCAAATGATTGAAGCAGACAAGACTCGATCGAAGTCCCATTATGACTCCCACATCCACTCACGCACCTTTAGTGATGGGGACCTAGTCCTCGTTTACAACCAAGCCCATGATAATACTGGAAAAATAATTTTGAATCCATGTGGTATGGCCCATATGTCATCCATCGATGTCTCAACAAGGGGGCATATATCCTTGTTGAATCGGACGGTCGCCTCTTGAAGAGTCCCTGCAATGGGCTCTACCTCAATAGATTCTATTCCTGAAGTTGATCACCATGCATACCCTTGTAGCATAGTTATTCTTTCTTGTTTTACATCGTTTTTACCATGAGTCTCACATTTTATTTCCTTGGTTGTTTCAAATGGATCCTACCTCACCTTGCTATGTTGGTTTCCTTAACGTCGCAAGTAGATGGCTCTTAATCTCACCTCAGCTGTGTAGGTTATTTATTTCCTATCACATGAGTTGATCCATATCGATGGAATGTGTGTTTGTATTGCTACCAACAACCAAGACGAGTATGACGGTGTCACTCGTTTCCTGACCGTATCCCTTCACTTGGGTATTCATCTCCTTGATGTCTTCCTAGAATCCCAGCTGCTTGTCTCCCAGTTAAATAACTGATACTAGGTACGCAATCCCTGCCTCTTTAGAAATTTCATGTGCACTAGACACTTGGTTAGACATTTTGAATCCATTTCATTCATGCATGTTCCCAAAAGTCTCAATAGTGTATCAAACTAAATGGCTAATGATGTTCTAGAGTGGCACATCAATCATCACATATAGGAAATAAATTGCATCATGCATCATCATATAGTCATGCATACATATGTCATATACATCATATAGGAATAGTCATAAAAAGAGACTCATAAAAACCCATAAACACACATAAAAAGGTGCATCCATGTGCATATATATCATAAATATCATGTTCAGTACAAAATGAGAAGCTCCATGGGATTTCTCGTCTGATCATACATATCATACAAAAATCCCCATGCTCAAATGTATTGGGGGAAGAATCACAAGCTACTAGTCAAAGTCAACCTCCTCATACTTTGTGTCCTCCTCAGTGTCCTCCTCCTCCTCAGATCCCTCCTCCTTTATTGGCACGTCACCCTATGTCGTCTCTCTAACATACTCAGGAGCAAACGCGATCCTCCTCATGAAAGAGATCCACTTCGAAGGAGAACTGTAGCACATGGCAATCAGTTCATCGCCTACGTAATTTCACCCATCGTCGATGACCCCCTCTAGCAACCTCTCCATGCCAAATCGCAGTGATTCCAATGTCACACTTCGCCACCTCCTATGCCCATGAGAAGGTGGATCTAAACCCTCCTCCTGCCCCTGTGTCATTGGTACCATGCCGGAGGGTGTTGGCCCATGTCTACACATACACACAGTATGTCATAAGTATCTATCACATGCATGATCTAGCTACCATTATGCTACTAAACTATATATGAATGAAACCATAAAGCATCATGTATACATACCATGAGGTCCCCAGACCTGTCATGGAGGTCGAGGCATCTCCAGATCTCCTCGGTAGTCCATCCCCGTGTATTGATAATCCTCTATGAGGACTAGAAGCTGTCTCCACTCTGAAAAATATCCTGGGTGAATAAGCAACCCACTAATCCTCCTCCCTCCCTGGTCATCCTCTCACACCAGTACCTCATGTGAGGCTCACAAGGTCCTCCCTCATGCACCGCCAGATGTGGTCGCAGTGTAGGTTGTCACTCAAAGAAGAATAAGCACAAAAAGGAGGGGAAACATAAATACCCACCCACCAATCTGGCCTAGTTCAGCCCATGCCAAACCGTTGTCAAGTAAATCTAGGCCCACCCATAGTAGGTGCCCATCATCACGCTCTCAACCATCATAAGTTGGTCTCTCGAGATCTTGTGCGGACCTTTGGATCCCAGTATCCACAACACCATCGATGTTACTTCCTGAGTCTCTAGAATCTCGATATCACACACCAATATGTATGATGTATGCACATACACTAAGGAATAGCAATTCCTGGAGAAAAGGTCATCCATCAACACCCCCCAGGGAGCTTTGGCAAGGTGTCATTGATCATGCCCAATAGTGGGAGGAAAGTCAAAAAATACACGTCTCAGAGGGTGATCTCTAATCGCTCACCCTGGATGATGAAACACTCTCAGTCTTGATCCAAGTAACTAACCATCTTTTCCAACAACAATTTTGTTGAACGCATCAAGGGGATCTGGAAGAACTTTAGCATCCCACATCGGGCGAGTGTATCCTGCACTACTCTGTCATCCTCTACATCATCTCTGAGATCCCTAATGTCTTCCTCTCTCCATCTGACCTGAAGCATGCTACACATACAAAAATTCCCTATTAGACCCAGTCACACCAAAATTCCCATTATGTGCTAGGTCGTGCATGTCGAGCCTTTTTGTGTGACCCAAGTCACACAAAAATTCTTGACAGGCGTGTCTGGTTCACACCTATCTCCTGAATAGGTATGACTCAGGTCACTCCTGTCTCCCTGATAGGTGCACCCGGTTCACACCTTTTTTCTCGATAAGTGCGACCTGGGTCACACCTTTTCCCTCTAAAAGTGTGACTCGACCTCGAGAACCCTTCAAGATCGGCCATGACCCCCAGAATGAGGAAAAACTAAAAATAAACCACTGAAATTGATGGGCTTGGTCAGAGCTCTTACCTGAAACTCACAAATCATAAAACCACTACTCCAGTTAGAAGAAATCAATAGTTGTATTTTGGGGCCCTCCACTCCAACTCTGCACTACACAGAGGAAATGACATTTGTCATGTGGTCCCCCCTGTTTATAGGCCTCCATTTGGTTAACGTTTTCTTCTGTGCACCACAAAGTCATATGATGTCCATTTTTCAAACCGTTCACACCACCAGATTCAGTTTTATGTCCTTTGTTTATCGACGAGACCCATGTCTCACATTCTCCCTATGATTTTCAGGTCATTTCATGTGGTCACCTTGATTTGTGTGCCACCACGCGAATCAAACTTTGTATGTATTGGCATGTTCATGAGCCACCTGCTCCATCCATAATGCAAACTTGGCCTTATTTTACTGCCATCCACCATCCTGCAAGGATGCCCCACTAGTGTTCCACTATTATTCATGTTATCCATGTTCACAACATCACCCCTTTTGGTACATCGAACACTTCCTCCTTGCTTGACTGACCATTATGGAGTTTCTGTTAAGCTCTTTTCTGACTCCCAAAAGAATGAAAAGATTGTCGAGAACGCTTGCTTCCTTTCATGCTCTTTAAATTATTTGAAAGGGTGTCTATGTGGCCTCATTTATCTCCTTTTTCGGACTACGTAGACTATTTAAAGAAAAGGACCAGCCTAGCACCTTCCAGCTAGGAATGTTTCCTTTTGTATCCTTTTATGCTTTGTTGGAAATTGGGACTGTACCTTATGAAAAAACTCATTATGGGTTGTATTTAAGCTCTTTTCCATTCTTATCATAAAGAAAAGATCATCGAGCAAACTTGGTTTCATTGTAATAACCCAAAAATTCGTAAAAATTTTAAAATTTTCATGTAACATAAAATGTTTCAAGGATGTCAGTATTATGAAACAACAGCTGCTAGCGGTTCCTCAAACAATAGTAATTAGAATTGAACATTGTAATTCTTTAGTTCTATATAATTTATTTGTTTATCTTGTAGTACCATGTTACGAATGTTAAATTCAACAGTTTATGTTTAAAAAGAGCAGGAAAGAAAACTACATCTAAATCTGATGCTAAGTGTGTTATTATTGTCTTATGTCAAGTAGGAAAGAACCTTAGATGAGATCAGGGCTTACTTAGCTTACAACTAACACAATGAAGTGATGCTTATTTTACAGGTTCTAAACATGTAAGCAGTTTTGTTACCAGTAAATTCCAGATCGAGAATAATACTCAACTAGCATAGGATAAAATGCTAGTTAAATTGTTTGTTTGCAACTTGACCTCGTAAAAGGTATTGTTGGTATTTCTAATGTTATCAAACTGCATAAATGATTGTAATAACACTATTGTGAAAGAATGGGTTTAGTGCAGTTAATTTTACCACCACAGTACTTGTTCCATTAATCTTCCTTCTTTTATTTTCAGTTATAGACTTATATTTCATTTTAAGATGGTGTCAATTAAGAACAGTTCTACTTCTTCCAATAATAGCCTAGTGGCCTAAGAAGTCTATAAACGAGAAGATATGTTAAACATTTTTGCGACCAATACTACATATCTATCATCAGTGTTTGGTATAATGTACTTTTTTAATTTGATTGAGTTCTTTCTAACGTTAATCATTCTAGATTAAAGATTCTCCTTAATCAAGCATTTATACTTAATTTTCTTGTATATAAAACATGGTTTTATATGAGTTTTCAATTACAATACTTATATTGAAATTTCTAAATTTATTATTATAGTAATCTAAGTTCTAGGATTCCTATAGTTAGGTATTTCCATGTAAATTGGTTCATCTTCCTTTGATTTGTATAAAACCAAAACCAATAATAGGCATTAATTAGAATGAGGAGATCTTATATATGCAAAGGTTATAGTTAAATTTTGCATAAAACCCTAGTGTAAATGAACACCTTCCAAACACAAATTCTATGGTTATAAGGTGAAGAAATCAAAACGAGGTTATGATACTATGCAATGATAACATAGAGTATTGACTTGTGGACAAAATGATTGTGCAGGTTGGACGATTTCGAAACTATAGCATAAACCCATAACTTACAAATAATTGGGTGGACACGTGGTTGGTGTTCATCGATTAGGTTTTTGTTAACCTTGAGACGCCATATAATTGGTTTCAAACCCTAAAATTACGTTTTGTTTTGGTCTAGGTTGTGGAGTGGTCGAGCTGTGAGCTCGTGGCCACCAGGGTTGATGTCAAACCTCCATTAAAACACACGTAGTGTTGATGAAATTGTAACTTTGGAATGTATTCACTTGTATTTCTTATGTATTGTAACCTGATGTTTATTCCGGGATGTACTTGAGTCATGACATGCCCCAATGTTCCTATCGAGAGGTTCTATAATGTAAACAAGTCATGTCAAGTCATTGTGAGTAACCCTCCTATTGATCAAGGGTTAAAGTCCCCACAGTTCCAGCGCACTAGGGTTATTAGACTCACCTAGTGAAGTCGGCCCTAGTTGGGTTTAGTCAAGTCAGGAATTAGTATAAATAGAGAGCTAGCTTCTCTATTTAACACACACTCACTCACACTCAGTTGTAGCGCATAGCTGAGGAAGAGAAAGACACTGGGGAAAGGAAGAAAGAGGTTACTACTATCAAGAGATCATCTTTATGTTTTGGGGTTTTACTTTTGGTGTTGATTCTATCTTTGAGGAATTTGCGGGGTTTTCTCCATTTATGGTTTCCCTAAGGAAAAACATTGTGTTCGTTGTCTCTTGTGTTTGATTGTTGTGCTTGTTGTTCTATCAGTTAAAGATCCTAATGTTATGCTAGCTTAATGTTAAAAATATAACATGGTATCAGAGCTAACCTGAGAAGAAGACACTTTGTAGCTATGGGAACTAGGGATTCCCACTTTGTGGATCTCTCTCCATAGATTTTCAGCAAAATAAGGTTGGGATAACTCTCCTCCCTAGGGTGCATCTTTCTATTGAAGCAGAATCCAATTCTGAGGTTTTTCAGTTTTGGACCCGACACTACTGCCAAAAATTAGGGCTTTTCACAGAAGTGGAATTTTTCAGAGAGCCCAGGCCTGGATTGATCTCCTCCTCAAAATCGAAGTTAGGGATCAAAATTAAAGCATTTGGTTAGACAGAACTCCGAAAAAGAAAAACCCTAATCTGCTCTAGAACCAGCACTGTAGAATTTCAACTCCAAATCCAGATCCAACATCTTGACCTAGTAAGATCTAAATCTTTTGTATTTCAATTTGAGGTTCTCAGTTAATATGTCTCATCATACCAAGCTTGATGAAAATCTTGAGGGAGCTGATAACTTCCGAGCCTGGAAGTATAGGATCTCCCTAGTCCTGGAAGAAAATGAGTTGGACTCCTATATCAGTGAGGAGGTTCTAGTTCTAGAGGGAGATGAGGCAAAGGCCTTACATAAGAAGAAGTTGGTTATGGCAAAGAGGATCATTTTTTATTCAATCAAGGATCACCTCATACCACAGGTGTCTTCCCTAAAGACACCTAAAGCTATGTTTGATGCCCTAACCAAATTGTTTGAAGGGAAGAACATAAATTGGAAGATGACTCTAAGAAACCAACTGAAGAATGTAAAGATCCAGAATGCAGAGATGATCCAGTCTTAATTTACAAGGGTCTCTCAGATTAAGGAACAGCTGGAAGAAGTAGATGAAGAAGTGGAAAATGCAGTGATTGTAATGACCACCTTGAATGGTATCCCTAGATCATGGGACTCCTTTATTCAAGGAATCTGTGCCAGAAAGAAGTTAGTCAAATTTAGCAGACTATGGGAAGAATGCTCTCAAGAATAAGCTTGGATAGCAGCTCGAGAAGGGAAGATGGGAAGTGAAGATCAAGCTCTCACAGTTCACTCCAAGAAAGGCAGAAGAAACTCTCATCACTCTAGAGGTAAGACCTTTCACCATAAAGATAACATTAGAAAGGACTTATCTAAATTAAGATGCTATACATGTGATGAAAGAGGACACTTTGAAAAAGACTATCCTAGAAACAAGATTAACTCTCATAAGAAGAAGGGAAACAAGAGAATACATCATGCTCATGTTGCAGAGGATGATGAACCTTCCACCAAGTGAACCAGATAGAAAGTGAAGATACTTCAAGTGATGAAGAATATGTTTTGATTTCTTCTCTTACAGGAAACATTACTCATGGAAGCAATGATTGGCTTATAGATAGTGGGGCTTCCAAACATATGACACGATTCAAGGAATCCTTTGTGAAACTCTCAGAACATGAATCACCCCACAAGGTGAAGCTCGGAGATGACTACCAGTATCCAATAAAAGGTAGTGGGTAATCCTCCTATAAGCTAGACTCTGGAAAGTCTATGACAATGAAGGAAGTATTGTTTGTACCAGGACTAAAGAAGAACCTCCTCTCCATATCTGCATTAGATGCAAAAGGCATGAGGGTTGCATTTATATATGCCCAAGTTATCATGTGGCCAAAGGGAAAGACTATTGATGATGCAGTAGTGATTGGGGAACAAGAAGGAGGTCTATACAAATTGAAGGGCCATCCAGAAAAATCTTTAGTCCATGACATAGTAGAGCCAAATGAGCTTTGGAATAGAAGGCTTGCACATGTGCATTACAAAGAACTACCACTTGCAAGCAAAGTTGTTTAAGGTCTTCCAGAAATTCAAGCAAAACATGATGGGGTCTGCTAAGGATGCACGAAAGGAAAGAACACAAAGAAGACATTTCCAAGTAGCGAGAGCAAAGAAAAAGGAATCTTGGAAATCATCCACTCCGATGTATGTAGTCCAATGTCATCAAGTTCACTAAGCGGGTATGTATACTATGTTTCTTTTATTGATGACTTTTCTAGGAAGACATGGATTTACTTCATGAAGAACAAAGATGAAGTATTCAGCAAGTTCAAGGAATTCAAAGCCTTGATCGAGAACCACACTGAAAAGAAGATCAAGACCTTTCAATCAGATAATGGAAAAGAAATCACATCAAATGAATTCAAAGAGTTATGCAAAGACTCGGGGATTAAGAGGGAGTTGTCCACTCCATACAATCCACAACAGAATGGGATTGCAGAAAGGAAGAATAGAACTATCATGGAAGCTGCAAGAGAAATGCTTCATGATCAATATCTGACTATGCATCTATGGGAAGAAGCTGCCAGAACAACGGTGTATGTACATAACCGTACTCCACATAGAGTCCTCGAGAACAAGACTCCTAAAGAATTCTTCTTCGGCAAGAAACCAGAAGTCAGCCATCTCAGAATATTCGACTATCCTGTATACATTCACATTCCAAAAGAGAAGAGAACAAAATTAGATCCTTTAGGAAAGAAGGGCATATTTGTGGGATACTCTGAAAGCTAGAAGGCTTACAGAATATACTTCCCAGGATATAAGAAGATCTACATCAGCAGGGATGTGACATTTGATGAAGACACAGCTTACAACAAATCCAAAAAGAACCTGTTGAAGTTCCTGAAGAGGCGGAAGCACCTAGAATTCATGACACAACCATGAATGAAGAAGTTCAAGAAGAAGATCGAGAATTTTAAGAACCACAAGAACCTGTAGATCCACCTCAGGAGAAGAATCCTCACAAGAGGAAACCTACTTGGGTACGAGAAGGTATCCAAGGTGCGGAAAGATATGGGGCTCCAGAAGAGAATCACAGAGAAAGAAAGAGGACCAGATCCTGCTCCAGGTATGTAGCATTATTATGTGATTTCATCGATAAAGAACCTTCCAATTATGAAGAAGCGACAGAACGGAAAGAATGGAAGGATGATATGATTGAAGAGTATCAATTGATCATGAATAATGATGTTTGGGATGTTGTCCCAAGACCAGAAGGGAAGTTAGATGTAACTTCCAAATGGATCTACAAGATCAAGCATGTTGCAGATGGTAGCATTGAAAAATATAAAGCAAGATTTGTTGCTCGTGGTTTCTCCCAGAAAGAAGGAATAGATTATGAAGAAAATTTTACACCTGTAGCCAGATACACTTCTATCATATCATTACTTTCCCTGGCTGCAGTGATCAAATGGAAGATACACCAGATGGATGTCAAGACTGCTTTCTTAAATGGTGTAGTATAAGAAGAAGTGTATGTGGAACAACCACTTGGTTTTGAGACACATGACAGGGAGTCTCATGTATGTAGATTGAAGAAAGCCCTGTACAGTTTGAAACAGGCACCCAGGACTTGGTAAGGCAGAATTGATAGCTTTCTATCAGTTTGGGCTTTACTAAGAGTAAAGAAGATTCCAACCTTTACTACAAGGTTGAATATGGCAACCCAGTGATGCTCCTACTGTATGTAGATTATCTGTTTGTAATAGGGATGGATGGGTTGATTGTTGATACGAAGAGGAATCTTACTGCCAAGTTCGAAATGAAGGACTTGCGTATGATGCATTATTTTCTAGGCATGGAGGTGTGGCAGAATGCAGATGGAATTTCCCTAGGACAAGGGAAATATACAGTAGAGATCCTAAAGAGGTTTGGGATGATGGACTACAAGGCTATGGCCACACCTATGGCATCGAACCTTAAGCTATTGAGTGATGCTTCATCAGAGATGGTTGATGCTACGATGTATAGTTAGATGATTGGGTCCTTGATGTACCTAACGAACACAAGACCAGATATTTTCTTTGCTATGAACACCTTGAGCCAGTTCCTGACAGATCCGATACATGTTCACTTGGTTGCTACAAAGCATATTCTGAGGTACCTAAAGGGTAGAGTTGATTATGGGCTCAAGTATGAGGCGAGTCAGAATATTAACCTAGAGGGTTATGTTGATTCATATTGGGTAGGAAGTTCCATCGATAGGAAGAGCACTTCAGGGTGTTGCTTCAATATGGGATCAGGTGTGATCTCTTGGTTTAGCAGGAAGCAATCCTGTGTGGAACTGAGTACAGCTGAAGCAGAGTATGTTGCAGCTTGTTTAGCCAGTTGTGAGGCAGTATGGCTGAGGAAGCTACTGTCTGATTTATTTGATCTCCAGTTGGATGCTACTTGTATACATTGTGACAACCAGAGTTGTGTGAAGTTGTCAAAGAACCCGGTGTTCCATGACAAGTCGAAGCATATCGAGATCAAGTATCACTATATCAGGGATATGGTGTAGAGGGGAGCAGTGAAGCTCTAGTATGTTGCGACGGATGAATAGATAGTTGATGTGTTGATGAAGCCATTGGCTAGAGTGAAGTTTCAGTACTTCAAGGAGAAGCTTGGTGTTCTCCAGATCGAGGTCCCTTCCAAGGGGAAGTGATGAGTCCGTTAGCCATTCTGACATGGTGAGAGGATTGGTTCCTTCCATGGTCAGATGTAAGGGTTGATCCATTCTATCATGGTGAGAGGATTGGTTCCTTCCATGTCAGATATGAGTGCTGAGCCATTTTGATATGACTGTAGGATTGGTTCCTACATGATCAGATATAAGGGCTATTTCCATTCTTGGAATGCAGGTTCCTGGTCAATTACTAGGAATACTTGGTCTAGGACTGAGGGCCATTCTGATATGACTGTGAGATGTGTTCACACATGATCAGATGTGAGCGCATGGCCATTCTGATGTGATTGAGGGATTTGTTCCCACTCGATCAGAGATAAGGGTTGATGCCATTCTCTTGGAGAATGGAGGCACCTGGTCAATTACCAGGAACCCTCAACCTGGGGTTGATAGCATTTCCATCATGGTTGCAGGATTTGTTCCCGCATGGGTGGATGTAAGTGCAAAGCATTTCCATCATGGTTGCAGGATGTGTTCCTGCATGGGTGGATGTAAGTGCAGAGCCTTTCCATCATGGTTGCAGGATGTGTTCCCACATGGGTGGATGTAAGTGCAGATCCTTTCTAGCATGGTTGCAGGATGTGTTCCCACATGGCTAGATGTAAGTGCAGAGCCTTTTTAGCATGGTTGCAGGATGTGTTCCCGCATGGCTAAATATAAGTGTTGAGCCTTTCCGATAGGGTTATGGGATGTGTTCCTGCATGATTGGATGTGAGTGTTGGGCCTTTCTGATATGATTATAGGATTGGTTCCTACATGATTAGATGTGAGTGTTGGGCATGCCTTTCTGACATGGTGTTGGATGTGTTCCTCTCATAGTCAGATGTAAGTGTTGGGCGTGCCATTCTGACTTGGTGTCAGATATAAGCACTGAAGAAGACCTACATGGAGGCTAGGTCTACAACCAGCATGAAAAAGGGCTGGCTCTGTAGAACTTCCTATGATGAGAAGAATCGTGAGATAGCACCCGTGATGATGATCCAGCTGTAATGATCTAGATCGAGTAATGATCCAGATTGAGTGATGATCCAGATCCAAAGATGATCCTCTAGTGATGATCCAGATCCAGTGATGATGATCCAAATCGAGTGATGATCCATATCCAGTGATAATGATCTAGATCGAGTGATGATCCAGATCTGAAGATGAACATGAATTGAAGATGAAGATGACCTAAAGATGAAGATGACTTGAAGATGCAGATGATGAGATGATCCAGAGAAGAAGACCAGTGATGAAAATTGTGTCGAGAGAATACCTTCCTAGTTAAGAGGGACTGTTGATGAAATTGTAACTTCGAAATATATTCACTTGTATTTCTTATGTATTTTAACCCGATGTTTATTCCAGGATGTACTTAAGTCATGTCATGATCCGATGTTCCTACTGGGAGGTTCTATAATGTAAACAAGTCATGTCAAGTCATTATGGGTAACCCTCCTATTGATCAAGGATTAAAGTCACCGCAGTTCTAGGGCACTAGGGTTATTAGACTCACCTAGTGAATTCGGCCCTAGTTGGGTTTAGTCAAGTCGGGAATTAGTATAAATAGAGAGCTAGCCTCTCTATTTAACACACACTCACTCACACTCAGTTGTAGCACATAGTTGAGGAAGAGAAAGACATTGGGGCAATGAAGAAAGAGGTTACTACTGTCGGGAGATCATCTTACTATTTTGGGGTTTTACTTTTGGTGTTGATTCTATCTCTGAGGAAGTTGCGGGGTTTTCTCCATTTATGGTTTCCCCGAGTAAAAACACGGTGTTCATTGTCTCTTGTGTTTGATTGTCGTGCTTGTTGTTCTCTCAGTTAAATATCCTAATGTTATGCTAGCTTAATGTTAAAAATCTAACACGCAGGCCTTTGTGAGCCTTAACGAGCTAGTGTAGAAGGGTGAGTAAGAATCTTACTGCCATCGCGAGGTGGTTTTTACTATGTAAATATTATTGGGGGTTTGGGTTGTCTTTTCCTTTGTTTTTACTGTGAGAGTTTGAACTCTGTGAGTGTAAAGAGTGCGAAGGGGTTGTTTACTGTGTGAGTTGAGTTCTTGGTTTACTGTTCGTTTCCTTAATGAGGGTTTGGTTCATACCTTGTCACGGCCTGAGACTTCAATTATGAACACTGCCATTGCATTTCCTTGTCGGTAGGGCTCCAATGCAAATCGTAGAACTCACGAGGAAGCTAGGGTTAGTTTGCAGTTTCCAGACAGCTCCGCCATTCTCCAGGGTAAGTACTGAGATTAGTTTTACTATTCTGCATAAGTAAAATTCTTTTTAATTTGTGGGATTATATATTAACATTTATTTTCTTTTGATTTTGTGTAGGCTCCTCAACGGTGGCTCGGATTTCAGTTAAACTCCACCAACAGATATTTTTGAAGGCATTAAAACCGGTAAGCCTCGGTTTCACCTGAGGTACTCCTGCAAGGGTTGTATGGTGGATTGTGATGGCACTGCCATGGGTTCAGCCGTGGTTATTAGTTACTCTATTTGTTCTTTTTAATTTCTATTTTAAAATCCCTAGTGGTTGTTTGTAATGGAAGAAATTGCGCTCTCTCAGTCGAGATTTAAGGAATTAGTTTTTGTGCCTTTTCAGCCATGATTAACTTATAAAAGTATTGTTTGGAACTGGCTTAAAGCCGTGACTCTTAATGTCAATCCATTGGTTCGTAAGATGTGTATTTTTTTAGGGTTTTTAAAAAGAACTTAAAGGTTGTTCTTACAACACTTCTCTTTTTTGTAAAAGGTATTTTGAAGCCGAAACAGATGGTTGTTTTCATTTTTGTGAACTCTTTTTAAGTATAGATACTTTGATACAAGCTTTTTATCTTTGACTGATAATGTAAAGGCTGTGAGCTGAGACTCAATTTTTTCAGTTTCGTTTTTTAAATTTATAAGAAATATTACAACTTAAAGATGAATTAATAGTATCTCTGTTTGGTTAATATTTGTATATTATTTTTATGCTAGCTGTGTTTATTATTAAATACCTTTAAGGAATTAGGTTAGATGGTTTACTAGTTAAATTTTGTTTTCTTCCAAATAAATTATGAATTGGGGCAATTGACAGTGGAATACTTTGATAAAAGAATTATTATTAATGCAGAAATGAATTCAGAAGATAGAACAGAGAAATGATATTAGTGAACAAAATTACCTAACTTCTGTACTTTTTGGATTTTACTGCTAGATTTTTTATAAATATAAATTATGATTTTATTATATTATAAAGAACAGTTCTTATATAAACCCTAAATCTTTTTTTTAAAGTTTACAGATCTAGTAATGTTGTCTTAGTAACCCTAGTTTACATTTTCACATAAGTGAGCTAACTGGGTAATTATTTAACCTAAATTACTATTTTACTAAGATGAACCTTGTTTAGATAATTTCATGTTCCTATATTATCTATTTAGGATTACATACTAGGTTTATAGTATGTGACTTTGTTACTTTTACTGTATAAAATATTACACTTACTAGTGTGTATTACTTATACTTGTTCTTTTATCTTTATTTAGTTTATTTAAATACTTTAAGTAAATAACACAAATACAGTTAAAGTTATATAAATAAATTTAAACAAAATCATGTAGATAGTAATCATTTGCATCTGCATTCATATTTTATTGAATCTACTTATTTGAAAATAAATAAACTTACTGTACTAGAGTACTACCTTGCAAAAGGTGTGGAAAAATACAGTTTAGGTAATTTTTTCCTATCTATCAATTAACTCGTAAATTTCTCTACCAATTTACCCTAATCTAGCTAGTTACTAACTTTCACAGCATAAATAATTTTCCTATTTATCCCTAACAGCAATAAAATAGAAATATGCTATATTATTGAAAAGTCTTAAACTTTCCAGTTAGAGTAAATAATTTAATGACTGAACTTAAACAAGTAGAACCTGTAGTATAGATGAGGTGACAACAGGTTAAGGAAGTTGTTCCTCCCAACCAACTCCTGGAGAAGAGATGGACTATAATTCTCAGGACCCCCGAGCTTGTCTCCTGGTCCACCTGGTAGAGTACTGGGTGAGAGATGTAGTCTTGGAATCCTCTGCAACTCCACTGAGTGTTCAACAGCAACTCAGTTCTTCTTACAGCAATATGAACTCAGCTTAGAATAGCTGCACTAGTTCAGTCTTCAACACTTATCCCATCAAACTTACTTCAGCTAGTCCCCTCCATCGAATTCACATGTGCACTTCATTCACTCAGAATGATCACAAATCTAGAATGAGAAGCCTCAGTTGTCTTCAATGGTAAGTTTTATCAGCATGCCTAGGTATTTTGGGTCAGTTTTTACTTAATGATCCACCTGCTCCTGTTCCACTTTCTTGGGGAATCATGACCACAAAAATAGGAAAGTTTCCACCTACAACAGCTAGAAGTAGTTTGAGGATGCTGCCACATTTAAATCTTCTCTCAACCCAGCCTCCTCCACCAAGTGACCAGTAAACACTCATTTAATAGCTCCCCTAAGTTGTTGTCTCATCTTTCATTTATTTATAAATANCTTGACCCCACTTGGTCATTAATTACAAACTTTAACATAAAATATAACATAATGTTCCTCAAAAACATGAAATTGTTTTGCAAATTGGGGCATGTGACATTCACTCATGCTCATAAAAGTATTTGAATGATTTTCCAATTAGTATAGGCTAATCCCTTTTTGTCGTAATTGGACTACCTATGGAAAATAAGTCTCTCTGCCCCTTTCAGCTAGGAGAGCTCTCATTTGTACACTTTTATCTTTTTCGGACTTAGGAGACTACTGCATGAAAAAGAGACCCCACTGGAGTCTTCTTATTTTTTCCAAACTCTCTAAACATGAAAACACCATCGAGCAGTTACCGTCTCAGGATCAACAAAAATCCACGAGATAGTATCATATTGAGCATATTTCTACCCCTTATTCATGCTCCTTAAACTATGAAGAAGGCCCAAATGGTGCCTCTAAGCTCCCACATATATCTCATTATGGAAACTCCCCCCCATTGGTTCATCTTTTTTCAGATTACTCTGCAACAAGTCTCCCTTGGATCCCCTAGATATCACTAGTCCAGTTACTTCCCCAAGTATCTACCATTGCAATCATCTCCTCAGTTCTAGAGCTATGATTCCCTTCCCGTTATTCAGTATCATTTGCTTACGATTCATCCCTGTCGCCATGCTTTGAACAAAGGAAGTTTGAGTCCCATGTACTCCCCTGCCCCTATTCCCCATTCATTGTCATAGTCCCCTTATTGTTTCATATCTCTGGTTGTCCCCCTCGCACTTCTATCAATGAAACCTCATTTATGTGCTAGTTGCAGGTCTCCCTCTACTGACATCAACACATATATTCCAGAGGATAGACCCAGAGGTCCCTTTATCTTGGTTTCATCCACCTCATTATTGAGTTCCATGGACCACTTGAAAGGAGTTCTTAGTGCCTTTCAGTTTGGTTGTGTCTCATGTGCTCGACTTCAACTCCATCATCACACCATTGAGATTCATGCAGGGTATTGGTTCCTTCATTATTTGTTCAAAGACCCCAATTGTCACCTGACTCTAGCACATTGGTGATTCTATTTTGGGACCCATATAGTTTCATGTCCCTTGTGATTTTCGGGATGCATTGGAGACAATGTTAGAAATCCCCTTGGTTTCATGATTCCGTGTATATACAATACTTGATGTTATTTATTGTACCTTAGAGAGTCTGACTCTAAGTCATTGATTCCATACAGTTGTGTACACCTCCAAATCTAGTAGCGCATCATTTCTTGTGATATTGCATTTCATGAGAATGCCATTGTTCCTATGTACCAATTCTTCATATTGATATTTGTATTCAGCCTCCCATTTAGGCCATCATTATGTACTACCAGTTGTATATATGTATTGATCGGCTCCTAGTGTTTGAGCCTTGATCCCCATTTTTATATTGAGACATTCTTACGAGCATGGGTATGCTCGCCTCGTCTGTATACATGTTTGAGCTTATATGTACCTCCTCTATTTTTTAGAAGAAATACAAACCAAAATCCACTGCATTTCGAATGAGGAGACTCCACTCCTCTACGGTCCTCTCCAGTATCTCCATCATTGTCACCATTTCTCCCTTGATCCTATTATGTATATCAACCATACGATGAGTTCCTGCCCTCACACATCAAGGGGCAATCTGTTAACACCAAAAATTGTTCACCTAGCTCTCTATGGTCCAAACCATAATCATACATCATATTCCCACCATTATTTCCTCCATTTTGACCTTCACAACTAAATTTCCACTAAATATGGTCCAAAACATTATTATTCCTTCCCCCATAAACGAAGGGAAGTTGAACATTTATTGTAACTTATCCCCATTCTCTCCAAAAAGGACCAAAAAACCCTAAAATGAGAATGGGTAAAAAACTATGGACAAATACCATGCACAATAAAATACCATGGGTCATTATTATGGGTCAAAAAACTTGGATCATCCTATAAATACATTGTGAAGGTCTCCTCACAAACATTCCTTAATTCCTAAACTTTTTTCCTTTCACCATTATTCCCATCTGTTTTCCATATCATTCCCAAGTGTGTGTTGAGCTTGCTCCATACCCACTTGGATCGATTCCCCCTTTTAGTGGAGATGACTGGAGAACCAGACCGTGGAGCCGGTGAACCATTTCCTCAAATGGCTATAGTGGCCCATATTGAAAGGTATGTTTGTTCTTTTTTTATTAGCTAGAAAAAATATAAAAAATCATAAAAAAAATATTGTTATTGTCATCATTTGTTATTGTAATACGAAGTTGAGAGATCCTTCGCACCATGAACTCTACCCTTTGATCTAGTTGATCTAGGGTAGATGCTTTTGCACGTAGTAGGGGATAAATCCTCACTACACAAGGGTAAATTCCTATTGGTTATCTCTAAAATCCCTCTATATAATTCAAACTTACCCATATTCTCCGGATAGGAAAATATCATTATAATTTTAAAAAATCCATTTCTAACTAGCCATAATAACTGCTCTCAGCCCCACACAACAACAGGAAAGGAGGACCCTTCTATATAAGGTAATCCCTTAAGAAATAATATTTTCTTCTAGTGCTCCAATGTAGGAAATGGGATCTATACTACCAATTAATATGGATTTCCAACCACTACCAACGGTTGGTTCTTCATCTAGCATTAATAGATCATTTTGGTCATGGCGTTTGGTATGTGTATGGAATTATTATAGAGTAGTTTGATTAAATGAAGAAGGTATGGAGATATAAAGTAGAGTATAACTATGGAATAATCAGTGATAATAAGAAAAGAAGAAGAAACTTTCAAGTTTGGAAAATAGCTCAAATATCTACTAGAAACTTAGACCATGAAACCTTTCAAGAAGAAAACAAAATTCCAAAGAAGGCAAGACTTCACTAGACCTAAGGTAATGTTTAAGAACTTATAATAAGGTTAAGGGATGATACAATATATTAATTCCCCTTATCCCCCTTCCACTTTCATGGACTCATATCTCCCTATGCTTGCTTGTAGTGCTATAGTGGTTTAATATTATATGCATACTATACCATTCTACAAACCAAAATACATCATGGTTATAGTTACCCTCATATTGATTAGTTAGTGTATCAAGTCATTGTTACAAATACACCACATATGTATAGGTTTCTAGTCAAGTTGTCAATGGTGTATACATTATTTATCCAGCATAATCTGGGGGTCAAACCAGGGTATTATAGGTAGGTATCTCCCATACACATTGAATACATCTACTAGTCTCTTAACTTTCTCATCATATTTTACATCATTATGCAACACTAAGATAGTAAATGTAGTTTAACCACATAACTAGCCTTAATATTGATTATCTTTAATGGAAATTTATATCTTTATCATGCTATTATAAACATGGTCATGTAATACATAATGTCCCCTACAAACAAGGTCTCTAATAGATGTCTTAAACCATTTCTAAGTTTCAATATTAGTGGCACTTAGAACTACGTGCAAACCAAATATGATGAGCTTTGAAATAGATTGCCTTGAAGCACCAACTAATGGATTTTGAATTGGATAGACATAAACCACATGGGATGTTTTCTTCCTCTCCTTCACATATTATTCAAGTTGAGGTGCAACCTAAATTGGCATATTTACCAGTGAATGGCATTCACTAATCACAATTATTTCAAGCACTATATTCACTTCCTAGTGATATGGTATCCATTCTCAACACCAAAAATTTCATCATTAGGGTCAATACCAAAATAAAATTTGAAAATCCTTGTTATCAAAATTGGCGAATAGTCAAGGTTTTCAACCATTTCCATTTAATATGCACTAAAAGCACAAAACTAAAATCTCTTCTACAAACTGATAAATATAATGAAAACATGTATTCTTCTCAGAATGTAACACTACATCTTGCACATACACTTAACATGTTTGACCTAACACTTGACCTTAAGTTACTACACATAATTATAATTTGATATTTTGAATACATGTAATCCCTTTGTTGTTGCATACATCATGAGACACTATACTTTGAAGATGTTAAGTGTGCATTTCCTTAGATAAACGATCCTTCCTTTGTGTGCATCCCCTAAGAATACTATTATATGGGTGATGATCTGAAATGTTGTGTAGATAAACCTTATTCTCACAAGTACGAGATAATGGGTGTTTATTTCATTGGTTTGAATATGTTATAATTGGAAATGTTGTAACCTTATTATTTCTCATGTGATTTACTATATCATTGACTATAGGACTTTGTCCCTACTTAGTGAGGTGTAGTAATCCATCTGGATATGTTTTGTTGAATTTTTCAAATATTGTGCCTTCTTGTTAGTTCATATGTATTGGGACCTTTTCTTGTATATATTATCATTTTCATGGATGCTTGAATGATGTGAAAGAAAATAACAAATTCATGTGTTTATTATAGATGGATACTTAATTGATTGACTAGGAATGTTTTCTTTGAATACATTAAATCATGGTCAGTCTACTTTCATGTGAATTGTTCCATTTGAATAGGTGTAAATAGGGTATTACCTTATAATTGCAATTCATGTATAAACCAGTATAATGTGTATTACTTGGGATTGAATGATAAGTGATGTGACTTAACTATCACTATGATTCATGTATACCCATAGTTAGCTCAATATTATGGTGTGATGATATGATAATTCTATACATTACTTAACTTGTTGATAGAAATGATGATTATGAACTCACTTATGAATTGTCATTTTTATGCCCAAAGATTAACAATCATACATCCACGCATTATTAATAGGTGTAGAACTAATGAAAACCATATGTAATATGTTATGATCCATTTATTTATATGATTAAATGGCTTAGTGAAGTAATAGGATAATCTTTTGAAAACGTAACTGTGCAATTTTTTGTTTTTCGGGACACAATTACCTCGGTTAGATGTTTGGAGCAACTTGGAAGAATGCTTAACTTGTTCTGGAAATCATGCCCAAGGGAAAGAAATTTTTCTCAATGAGGATAGCTATATTAGAAATAATTCCTTGTGACTTGTGAGCTTCAAAAGGAAAACATTGACCTATTGCACTTGAAAATACTTCCTAATTTGATTTGGGATTAAAACCCTAGGAGGGATGAGTTTATTTTACCAAATACTCATTTTAGGGAATTTTTGTTTTTTCTCTTAAGCCCAATTTCACCCCAAGTATATTTAGGAGAGGGAGGATGGAAGGCAAAGAGACTTTCTTGTAATGAATTTTTTATCTTATGGAATATTGGAAAAAGGGAAGCTTTCCTTGAGTGAGAGGGTTAAACTCTTGATGATGTAATCCTTGAGAAATAGAATTGCTTGGATCTATGATTTGATGGGATCAGTTTGATAAATGTTCTAGTATTGTCTAGGTGGGTAGAGGAATATATGGGTGTATTTGAATATTATAGTAACAAATTCCAATTGTTTGAGCTTAGAAATTGATATTTGGGCCCTTAGGACTCCATAATTGGAGACATTAGATAGAGTGGATTTTGTCCATAACTTAAGGCATCAAAGAGACAGAGTGGAATAGTATAATTATTATGGAAGATCCCTATGACTGGAGTTAATTTGATATCATAATATTGAGTGGGAGTTATTGCACACCATAAATTTAAGGGTTATGGATCTGATTTAAGTCCAGAGGCCTCTCCATGACATAATAATTGTTTCAATTGGATGTATGATCCATTCATTTGATATGTTGGCAATAGTGAGTAGATTTGCATTGAGTACTTTGAGGGTTGTGTTCCCATGTTATCATTGAACTTAATCCCTACTAAGGGGATATCACCTAATTTCAGGTGTTGCATCGTTTGGGAGGAAAATCAATGTTATACCCACCTCTAGTAATACATTTTACCTTGGTGTATGTGTATATGCATATATTATAATGTGCACACTAAAATAATTAAGATATTATAAAATACAAAAATTAATAAAATTGCACTAATTAATTAAGAATTAATCTATTAAACAAGTAGGGATTAGTCCATACAAGTTTGTTTGCATGGATGACACATGGATTCATCCACGAAATTGGGGACAAATGTTTTCATATGGATGAAAGGATTTGGTAAAGGTTTACCTATTTGTTGTGGGTTAGTTGGGTATAAAGTTAAGAGAGGTGAGAAAAATCCTACTAATTAAGAGAAGGGTTGTGAGATTATCCCAATTGATTGTAAGAGTAATTTTTACTTAGATAAGGGGAAAATGAGAGGGAGAAAATAAGATTGACATAGATCATTGATTGAGGGCTCATGAGCTCTCATATTAAGGTTGAGTGCTATGTTGGGATGAGGGTTGTCCCTCAACTTTTAATTTCTCATGTTGTGGTTGTTGTTTGTTGCTGGTATCTAGGTTATTTTTTGAAATTATTGTAAGTTTTGTTCAAATCCTACATTACTCACAAGTATGTGTCATATCTATTTAATTGTTATATTATTGAATTAGGAGAAGAAATATTGCAAATTCTAATTTAATTATTGACTACTTATTAACACTAGTTGTTATGGAAATAGAAATTTCATCAATCTTATTTATTTTGTGAAATATTGTAAGCATAAGATAGCATTTCAAAAAAAAATGTTATTCCTAAATTAATCTAATAATCTTGGCATTTAAAATTTCTAGAAGTTAGTAATTTTAGTCAATTATGTTGAGGATGTAATTTGTTTTAAAATATGTTCCTATTAAGGTAATTTGAATTTTGTGCTAGGAATTTTGATACATATAACTCATTGGGAGCCTATTATACCTCACTCATTCGATACCATATTTGTCCTATGTTGTGAGTGTTGCTTCCCTATACATGCAGGAGCCACATGAGTTGCACTGGAAGGCAACAAAGTGCATCTTGCACTATGTGCAGGGTGCGAGAGACTTTGGGATCCATTATTTAATTGATGCTCAGTTAAATTTGACGGGATATATTAATTAAGTTTGGGCTAGAGATGGAAATGATAGGAAATCTACATCAGGTTTTATGTTCTTGTTGGGTTCTAGACCAATCTGTTGGTCAAGCAAGAAGCAAGAATCTCTTGCACTCTCTTCAGTAGAAGCAGAGTATAGGGGGGTTGTGAATGTAGTTATTCAGGAAATTTGGTTGCATGGGATTTTGACAGAGTTTGGTATTCACACTTCTCCTTCAGTAGGAATCTATTATGATAACCAGAGTACCATCAAGATATCCAGTGAGCAAGTACCATCAAGTGTGAAAACCAAGGGAAACCCTACCCTATCACAATCCCTACCCAACCTAGGGCTTCTAAGGAGAATGGCTCGCCTAGTGAGGAAGGGTCCTAGGTCAAGCAACTATACTAGGAAGAACTAAGGAGAAACCCTAGGGCGCCCTCACAAGGAGATGTGTAATTGTTTGATAAGGTGACAAGAGTGAAGGTAATGGCCTATCCTAGGTAAAAGTGCAACTCTAAGGCTACCAATGAGACTTGAACATGCACATCCACCAACATCCAAACAAAAAGGTAAGAATATTGACCTCCTTGTGCTCGTTTTCATCCAACAAATCAGAGCATCACCAAAAAAGAAAAGATTCACCAAAGAGGTACCAAAAAATAGATTGCATTAACCAGAAAAATTCCTGAAGAGGAGTGCATCCATCCAAAGAAACCGTAACAAGGGTAAATCAAGTTCATAGTGTATTAACCCACCAGTTTTTTCTTTGAAATGAAAGTGAGGAGATCTATTTATATGATCTCACATTCACTTTTTTAAATATCCAAGCCTACATGCCTTAAATAAGGTCAATTTGAAATTATAAAATGTCAACTTAAAATTAAAAGAAAATAATAATAAAGATAACCTAAGGAAGGCTCAATATAGGCTACCTGGGGTATTTGTATCCCCATGTGCCAAAACACACTCAAATAAGTGAATCACTCCAAATGAAAGATTGGAGTGAACTAGAGGGAGGGCGTTATAGCCCATCTAACCCATATAATGTTGTAAAATACCTCAACGCCCTCCTTAAAGCATGAAAATTCCTGGCATGGAAGGTGTTTTTCCTCTGAGGAAATAAGGCTAGGAAGCAGGGACCCATTGATTAAAGGGTCGGGAGAGTGTACAAAGTGGCTGTGAATGAAGACAAGTGTCTCGTAGCTGAAGCAGAGACAACCAGAGCACTTAAATAGGATATGGAGCCATGTGACCCAGTGGTCAACCATTAAGGGCCTTGGACACCAACCCTAAGGTTAAAAACCCCTATAAAGTGCATTCAGCAGTGTCATTAAGCCATAGTACCCATAAAGTACGACCAAAGGGACCGACCATGACCACCATTTCTCAATAACACCCATCCTGGTCGAAAAATTGGCCCTCTCTCCCTGGGGTACACTTGAAGGTGTGTTGGGTATAGGTGCAGCATAACACTGGCTCCAACGGCAGGATAAGTGCTCTTCCTAGGATTTCTCTATGTCGCGTACCCATACCCCGATTATCATGCGGAATTAAAAAAATATTATAGAACATTTTTCATTCTTTGAATCATAGGGCATGGTCGTGAACACTCCTCAATATTCATGTTTTGATACCACTCTATCACCTCCCCTCCCGTCCACCATTGATCAATTCGACGATATACGAAGAAAGATCTCAAAGGAGATCGAACGGCAGGAAAAAATAAAATCATGATGGAAACAACGGTCAACATATATTCTGCATCTGGGAACAGATCAACATATGAAAATCAACCCAATGGTGCAAAATCTTGAGTTTGTAGAATCAAGAAAATATAGAAATTGTGGTCCTGCACCTCACATCCTGCGTCCTGCATCCCGCATTCCTCATTCAGAGTAGACCATTGTGGAAAGAAAAAATTGCAGAAATAGAGATCTACAAAGATGCATCCCACATCTTGCATCTTGCAAGTTGCGGAAAGGAGATTTGCAGAAGGAAACATTGCAGAGAACATGATTTAAAGAATGTCACTTTCAAATCCTGCATCCTGCAAGTTGCGGAAAGGAAAGTTGCAGAAGGATATTTCTGTGGAAATTCAACCTGCTAACAAAAGTCTTAGACCGATTTGATCATTCAAGACATCACCAATCCATCCATCTAAGCACCATAACATAATTTAAAAATGCATTGAAAGTAAACATACACAGATGCATACAATTGCAATTATACAGCGAAAGTAAATACATTCATCAAAGCATTCAACATGTTCATCACAATTCATTAAACAAGATACAGTTGCAAAGATTACACACAAGAAATACTTATCTTGAAAGAATCTTGTCCCGCAACCAGCTGTGTCGCTGCAACATTCCACCCAACCATAGGCCAGTGCACTCATCAATCTCTCAACAGCACTACCACCCCCAAGCTAGGCATGATTCCCACAATGAATAAGGAACACTATTAGGCTCACACATAGCCAAGGATACAACAAAACTCAGTCAAGCCAATAACAGATGGGTTTATCAAGCTGCAAAAAAACAAGCCAATATAATGATGGGTTTATCAAGCTAATCATCCCAGCCAACATTGACATTAAGGACCAGCCAATCCAACTAACATATGGGTTTATCAGCTGCAAAGGAGCTGGAAAACTTGAACTGTTAAGCTAGTGAGCTCAACCACCAAGCTAGGGACACCTGCACTAGATCGGGCTTGGATCCTAAAACATCTACACACCTAACACAAGGAAGCATCCTCTTCTCTGCTACACAGTCCCTCAGGTTGTTCCTTCCATTCGAGTGTTTTTCAAGGTGTGCAAAGAAGAAAACCAACCCCTCCATATCTATTTGTGAGGTTCCTTCCTACACTAGGTTTATCAAGCTAGTTCATTTCCAATTCCTCCAAACCAGTTCCGACCAAGGAAAAAATATGCACACACAACATACCACAATGTCAACACAGCAAAACAGGCTTCCACTCACTCTATGACAGAGGAGGCCATTGCACAACAACACTGAGGATTGAAAACAATAGACCCACAACTCAGAACAAAACATGGTTCTGTAAAACAGGATGAATGCACAGCGCGCATGAACAGAATGGAATAGAGAATGATCAGAATGGACCCCAACGTTTCTATGAGAGCCAGGTGATGGACTGGGCATGCACAACGGAAAAAAAAAATAGAAAACGTGAAGGATGGATGATCAAAACGTGAGGGAAGATGAAAACGTGAGTGCATAAGGGAATGGGAATACATTTTTGGGTGTTTCCTTTTGACACATGGCTCAAGGTTAAATATTCCCCCTCCATATTCCTTAGGAAATCATGCCCCCATCTCATTTTTTGTTGCATTGACATAGTTGGTTGTGGGTTTTTAATTAAATTGCATATTTATATGATGTCCAAAATTATATATTGTACTTGACTTAGCACCATAAACCGTAGGCATCAACCTTGATCACCTATACACAAAACATCAATCAATGGCAAGGCCTTGGCCTTGAGCTCCTTGCCATGATTCCATACAATATTTATATCATACATATTTAATGCAAACTGGTTCAAAACCGGGGTGTTACATTCCCCTTCCCCTTCAATAGCACTATCCTTAGTGCTTTGCAAAATTTAACAAAATGCTACGTTGGTACCGCCCTCAGTGCTCTCCAGAATTGAAAAAAAATGGATGTGTCAATCGCATGGCATCCTCCAACTCCCATGTAGCCTCTTCAAGACCGTAGTGCTCCCATTGCACCTTTACCTTCCCTATGGCTCGGTTCGGGAGCATTGTGACCTTCCTGTCAAGGATGGGCATTGGCTCGATTTGGAATTCTCCCTCGGGTTCCACATGAATCACATCCCAATTTATCACATGGTTAGGATCATGTACATATATCTTAAGCAAAGAAACATGAAAAACATTATGAGCCCTAGTGCTAGCAGGAAATGCAATTCTATATGAAACTGGCCCTATTCTTTCAAGCACTTCAAACAACCCACAATATCTAGGTGACATCTTGGAAAAACTTCCAAGCTTCAAGGAACTCTTCTTTTTCCTCACTTTGAGGTAAACATGATCCCCAACGCTGAAACCTTTGTTCACCCTATGCTTATCTGCATAGATTTTCTGTCTGTAATGGGCTGCTTTCATATTTTTCCTGATCTTTACAACCTCCTGCTCCATCTCCTTGAGCAATTCTGGACCAAGCACAACCATGTTCACTGGATTATCCCAAGTCACTGGTGTCCTACACCTCCTACCATACAAAGCTTCATATGGACTCATCCCCAAGGATTCGTGTTTTCCATTGTTATAAGCAAACTCTACCAAGTGTAAATAATTTTCCCACTTGGTTGCTTTGTCCATCACATACATGTGAAGCATGTCTTCAAGCACTTGGTTAACTCTCTATGTCTACCCATTAGTCTGAGGATGGTAGGCAATGCTGAAATTCAACTTTGTACCCAAATCTGCAAAAAATCCCTCCAAAAAATTGGAAGTGAACATGACATCTCTGTCAAAGACTATTTCCTTAGGAAATCCATGCAATTTGAAAATATCTTTCATGAATATCTTTGCAATGTCATCAATATTATGCTTTAACCGGTATAAAATGTGTTTCCTTTGTCATCTTTTCCACCACAACCATGATGGAATCATGTTGTCTCCAAGTCATTGGCAATCTTGTAATAAAATCCATGGAAATAACTTCCCATTTCCATTCTGGAACTAGCAAAGGTTGCAACAAACCTGCTGGGTGTTGATTTTCAACCTTCACCTACTGACATTTCATGCACCTTGAAATATATTCAGCCATTTTCTTTTTCATTCCTGGCCAAAATTTCTACTTTCTAGTTGTAGCAATTGTCTTCTGATATCCTGGGTAACCAAAATATGGAGCTTGATGGATCTCATCGATAACAACCCTCCTCAAATCGGCTACGTTTGGAATATAAATTATTTTCTTATAAGTAAGGAGTCCATCTTCTTCTAATTTATATCCCTCATGCTTCTTTTCAAGGATTTGTTGCTGCAACTTGTCTTTTACTTGCACATACAATTCATCTTCAGTAGCATGATTAACAATCTGTTGTCTCAAATCTGACTGGAAAATACTAAGAGATTCCACATGCATTTCCTACACCTTCCTGCTGAGTGCATCAACTACCTTATTCTCTTTTCCTTTTATGTGTTTCATTTCAAAATAAAAACTCACATAAAAACTCCATCCATCTAGCTTGCCTAGCATTTAGAGTAGGCTGATTAAACAAATACTTCAGACCACAATGGTCTGTCCTTAGCTCAAATCTTCTTCCCATCAAGTAATGCCTCCACATCTTGAGAGCATGTACTATGGTTGCAAGTTCTAGTTCATGAGTGGCATAGTTCTTCTCATTATCCTTCAACTTGCTTGACTCATAACATATTACGTGGTTGTCTTGCATAAGAACTCCTCCAAGTCCTTGACCGCATGCATCAGTGCACACCACAAAATATTTCTCTAGGTATGCAACTTTCAAGACTAATGCATTTATGAGAAGATTCTTCAACTGTTGGAATCTTCCTTCACACCTCGATGTCCATTCAAACTTTATCCCCTTCCTTTGCAAAGAAGTGATGGCATGTGCAACCTTGGCGAACCCTTCAATGAATCTCATGTAGTATCCTGCAAGTCCCATAAAAGATATTACATCTGTCACATTTCTTGGAGTAGGCCAATTTATAATGGCTTCAATCTTGTCTGGCTCCACAGATATACTCTCTTCTGAGATAACGTGACCCAAATACTGAATTATATCTTTGTATAAGTCACACTTGCTCAACTTTGCATACAACTTATGCTCCCTGAGCAATTGTAATGTCAATCTCAGATTTTCTTCATTCTCTTCCTCATTCTTCGAATAAATAAGAATGTCATCAAGGAAAACAAGAACAAACTTGTCCAAATACTTGTTGAAGACACTATTCATAAGGCACATAAATGTAGCTAGTGAATTTGTGAGACCAACTGGTACCACTACAAACTCATAATTTCCACACCTCGTTCTAAGGTTGTCTAATGAATTTCTTCATCCTTGATTCTCACCTGATGGTAACCAGACCTCATGTCAATCTTGGAAAATAACTTTTATCCTCTCATTTGATCAAAGAGGTCATCAATTCTAGGAAAAGGATATTTGTTCTTCACGATGGCTTTGTTCAGTTGTATGTAATCAATACACAATTTTAGTGTACCATCTTTCTTCTTCACAAACAGAACTGGTGCTTCCCAAGGAGACACACTTGGCCATATATACTTCTTCTCCAATAACTTTTGCAATTGAATTTTCAGCTCAAGCATTTCTGGTGTACTCATCCTGTAGGGTGTCTTGGACACTGGTGCTGCTCCTAGCACAAGTTCAATTGTGAAATCAATGTCCCTCTTTGGATGAAGCCCTGGAATCTCATCAGGAAAAACATCCCTGAATTCTGGCAATACAGGATAGTCCTCCAACCTAATAGTTTCATTCTCCGCTTCTTCTAAAACATGAGTTGCATACACTCTGCAACCTTTCCTACAACACTTCTTCAGCTGCATTGTTGAAATCTGCTTCATAGAAATCACCTTTGGAATGCCTCTTAAAACTCTTGGGTTCCCTTCTTAATCCATGCATTCAAAAGTATTATTGTAACAGTCAAGCTTTACCCTGTGAGCTTCTAAGAAATCCATTCCAATGAGAACATCATAGGAACCAAGTGGTAGAACATTCAGATCTACACAAGTGACCAATCCATTCATCACCAATGGGAATTTCTCTACCACTTCACTAACCTTTCTCTTATTTCCAGTGGCTAGTTGAACTAACCATGATTTTCTATGCTTTACTTTCTTAAAAGCACAAATATTCACTACTCTAGGAGAAATGTAAATGTGAGTAGAAATAGGGTCAGTCAAAATAGAAACAGATTGCTCAACAATCTTACCTGCAACTTCAACCACATTTGACCGGTGATCTGCCCAGCGGTCCTCTAGTGCTGCATAGATTCTAGGGACGGCCCTTTCTACTTGACCCAATGTTTCTTCCTCTTGAATGTTGTAATATGGCCTTGCATTCTCATTCTCAAGTGGACAATTCCTGCGTATGTGGGGTCCTCCACATCTCCAACATTGGAGTGGTGCTCTGTTCTGTTGTGGATCTCTTGGCTCTTCTCCCACTACTCTAGCTGGTTGCTTCTCAACTTGGGATGGTTGCTTCTGCCGATTCCTAAAGTTAGAAGGTTTTAAACCTTTCTTCCTTTGGTAATACTTGTCATTCTTCTTGTCCTTCCATGTCTTATGATAATCAGGTTTGCCTTTGCTTTTCTCATAGCAATACTTAGCTTTCCTTCTTGTTTCTTCCATAGTTCTAGGTTCTTGAAACTTAATTCTGTCTTTGTAAGACTGAGCCAATCCACTCAGGAAACGTTGGATTTTCACCTTCTCATATTTGATGTACCTGACATACCTCAACAGTTCCAAGAACTTATTTTCATACTATTCCATGGTCTGTTGCCCCAATCTTAGCTCATGTAATTCTTTGATATTATCATCATAATATCTGTCAGAGAGATACTTCTGCTTGAAATACAACTGGAACTGTTTCCACACAATATTCATTTCATTAATCTTTTCCACTTTCCTAAAGTGCTCCCACCATATGTATGCTCTTCCAGTCAAGTTGAATATGGCTACTCTAGCTTTCATATTTCCTTAATAGTCTTGGACTTGGAAATATTTCCTCATCCCAAGAAGCCAAACTTCAGCTTCTAGACCATTCTTTATCTCACCATTGAAGGTAGGAGGCCTTGACTTCTTAAATTCATCATGTGAACGGTTCTGGTAACGCCTCTTTCTCTTATTCTCGCAAGAATAAGAACTTGAACCACCAGTGGATCCTTCAGAGTCAGATGACCCATTCGGATATCTCTTTCTTCCTCTAGCAGTGCTCTTACTTCCTTTTGGTCTTACTGTCTGGTCCCCAGAGTTCATCCACCTTTGAATGTCTATCAAAATTTGCAGCATGGATGTATTCAGCTGATTGTGCTCCTCCATATCCTTAACCAATATTTCATTATCTTCCCTGTGACTTTGCATCTCCACCCTTAGGCTTCTCATGGTGGCAGAAAAATCTAGGGGAGTATCTTGAAACCTCCTCCCATTAGACTAGGTCTCAACATTTCCAATTCAGAAATTTTCCCCCATAGCATCTTCCTCGTACTCATTGGGGTTCTGTGCATCATCACACATGTCAATTCTCGTGGCTCAGCCAAACCAACTTTACCGAACTGCACTATCTGGAATGCTTCCCTTTGAAGGTGACTATAATTCTGCAAAATGTGTTAATAAACAAAATTGTTAGCTACATAATAAAATCAGAAGTAAAAACCATTTACCAACAGCTCTATTAACTGCTCAACTTGACCCATCAAGGCCCAATGCTGCAACCCGCAACTCTGATACCACTCTGTCATGTACCCATACCCTAATTATCATGAGGAATTAAAAAACTTTCTTATGGAACCTTTGTCATTCTTTGAATCACAGGGCATGGTCGTGAACACTCCTCAGAATTCATGTTCTGATACCACTCTATCACATCCCCTCCCGTCCACCATTGATCAATTCGATGATATACAAAGAAATATCTCAGAGGAGATCGAACGACGGGAAAAATAAAATCATGAAGGAAATGATGGTCAACATCTACTCCACATCTAGGAACTTATCAATAGCTGAGAATCAACCCTCAAGAATCAACGATGTGGAAAGCTTGAGTTTGCAGAATCGGGAAAATATGGAAATTGCGGTCTCGCACCGCGCATCCCACATCCCACATCCTGTATCCCTCATGCGGAATGGACCATTGCGGAAAGGAAAAATTGCGGAAATAGAGATCTGTGAAGCCGCATCCCACATCCCACAAGTTGCGAAAAGGAGAGTTGCAAAAGGAAAAATTGCGCAGAACTGGATTTACAGAATGTCACTTCCACATCTCGCATCCTGCATCCTGCAAGTTGCGGAAGGATATTTCTGCGGAAATTAAACCTGCTAACATAAGTCTTGGACCGATTTGATCATTCAGGCCATCACCAATCCGGCCATCCAAGCACCATAACATAATTTAAAAATTCATTGAAAGTAAACATACACATATGCATACAATTGCAATTATACAGTGGAAGTAAATACATTCATCAAATAATTCAACATGTTCATCACAGTTCATTAAACAAGATACAATTGTAGAGATTGCACACAAGAAATACTTATCTTGAAAGAAGTTTGTCCCGCAACCATCTACATCGTTGCAATGTTCCACCCAACCATAGTCCAGTGCACTCATCAATCTCTCAGCAGCACTGCCACCCCCGAGCTGGGCATGATTCCCACAAGGAATAAGGAACACTAGTAGGTTCACACATAGCCAAAGATACAACAAAAATCATCCAAGCCAATAACAGATGGGTTTATCAGGATTCAAACAAACAATACAATATACTGATGGTTTTATCAATCCAACATTCACATTAAGGACCATCCAAGCCAACTAACAAATGGGTTTATCAACTGCAAAGGAGATGGAAAACTTGAACTGTTAAGCTAGTGAGCTCAACCATCGAGCTAGGGACACCTGCACTAGATCGGGCTTAGCGCCTAAAACATCTACAAACCCAACACAAGCAAGCATCCCCTTCTCTGCTACACATTCCCTTAGGCTATGCCTTCCATTCCATTGTTGTTTAGGGTGTTCAAAGAAGAAAACCATCCCCTCTATATCTATTTGTGGGGTTCCTTCCTACACTAGGTTTATCAAGCTAGTTCAAATACAATTCCACTCCAAACCAGTTCCGACCAAGGAAAGAATATGCACACACAGCAAACCATAATGTCAACACAGCAAAACAGGCTTCCACTCACTCTGTGACAAAGGAGGCCTTGGCACAACAACACTAACGATTGAAAACAATAGACCCACAACTCAGAACAAAACATGGTTATGTAAAAAAAGATGAACGCACAACGTGCATCAACAGAATGGAATAGAGAATGATCATAAAGGACCCCAACGTTTCGGTGAGAGCTAGGTGATGGACTGGGCATGCACAACAAACAAAAAAACTGAAAACGTGAAGGATGGATGATCAAAACGTCCCGCCGCTCCCCCAAAACATGAGGGAAGATGAAAATGTGAGTGTATGAGGGAATGGGAATACATTTTTGGGTGTTTCCTTTTGACACATGGATCAAGGTTAAACATTCCCCCTCCCTGTTCCTTAGGAAATCATGCCCCCATCTCATTGTTTGTTGCATTGACATAGTTGGTTGTGGGTTTTTAATTAAATTGCATATTTATATGATGTCCAAAATTATATACTATGCTTGACTTAGCACCAAAAACCGTGGGCATCAACCTTGATTACCTATACACAAAATAGCAATCAATTGTAGGGACTTGGCCTTGAAATCCTTACCATGATTCCATACAATATTTATATAATATATATTTAATGCAAATGGGGTCAAAACTGAGGTGTTACACTCAATAACATGTGAATCTACTGGTACCTGTAGACCTACACACATATCAATGTCCTAGAGATTAAAAGCATCTAAGGGCAGACACTTTCGTCCTGCCTTATTCACTTAATTAGGGAAACAAACTAAGAACAATCAAAACTAACTAGACAATGAAAAGACATGAAATGCAATGCATATAAATATCCCTAATGCAACTAACCTAACCTAAACCTGGTATCCAAAATAGTTTAAGTAAAACCATACCACCAATGTAACCATTTAAGTAAGAAATTCATACCTGACATATTACCTTTGTCCTTTAGTGGAATCCAGGATAACATCTTGTTGATGATATGTTGAGTACGTATCAATATCTCCATTCATATGAGGAAATAAAAATGGATCCTCTATAAGACTTGAAATTGGTGCCACAGAGAAGCATCGCTTCAACAAAATTTGTTAATCCATGCTTCTAGGGGACTTATGTATGGGTCCCCTCCATCATATCTTGATGTTGAGAAAAGGTTTCGCCAGCAATCTACTACCAGACTCTAATATAGAAAAATAGTTGAAAAAGTAGGTCTTTGCATATCCCCATATGTCAACAATAGCATGTCATTGCATCCACCTAAGACTTTATTTGGATATACATGTATACTTATCTTCTTCAAAAATTTAGTATTCCAAATCATTCTTGAAATTTTGAAGTTGTCAACAAAATACTTCATACCTTCATGTTTCAAATGAAAAGATAAACAATAAATACCATGAAACTGAGGTATGAAATTCATACCTATCCACCTACCTTCTCTGACCTTGTTGAAATGGATCATCAACAACTTACTCAGGTATGGTAGAAAGGGATGAACAATTTCTTCAATACTCACCATAAGATGATGCTAGGAGTGTTGATGGAGGATAGTGTGAACTTCATTGATGACAGGGAAGACTTCCTTTCCCATGATGTTGCAAGGTCTTTAAGAGTCATATACCAGTGGACCGAGGAACTCCCGGTAATTATCATCTTCCATATTTTCTAAACTTTCTTCTAAGAGATCAAAAACATCATAAGGGACCGTTAATGGAGGATAAGGAAATTTGATCAATTATGTGCATTCCTTGGTTTCTTCAATTATGGCTTCTTGATATTCATTTTTGTCATAAAGTAGTACTTCAGACTCTTCTGAGGCTTATCCATCATTCATATACTTCAATATTTCCTTCTTAACACTAGGATCCCACTTATCGTAAAATACTTCAATGAGTTGTCAAAAGGATGTTATCCCCCCAAGGGAGAGTCCATCATACCAAGAATCCATGTCCTCATTCCCTCCTAGACCAAGGGACATCACAAATAATTGTACAATAGTATCCTCTTCCATAATATCCCAGATCACAAGGAATTATTTAAACTTTGTAAGATGTGTCGCAATTGTATCTTCATCCTTGTGAAATGTCGGTATAGACTTAAGACAACGATGCTGGTTGAACTTGTTTAGGTATACTGGGATGTTTGAGAAATAAAACAGGTCAAGCTTCCTCATATCGCTTGCTCAAAAATGTTTTCTTAGGTATTTTTTATTTTTTCTTCAGTGGAGTCAGCAGGAGAGACCTGCCAAGTTATTTTATGAATCTCACTGAAGTACCAAAAGTGAAGACGTACATGATTGGTGGGGTAGCTTGTGTTCTTTGTGGAGTCACCAGATAATCCTACAGGCTAGTTCTTTATAGATAAATATATGTAATCATATAAACTAGGACCCAAGACTTACCAAAATTTCGGTCTTTCCTGGATAAATCACCTCAACAAGTTTCAGGTTCCCCGACAACGGTGCCAAACTGTTAAGCCTTGACGGGATTATTCTTCATGGAGTCACTAGGTAAGATCTGCAAGATTAGTCTTCAATAATATTTCCAAAATACCAAGAAAACTTACCTAAATTTTCTTACCGAATATCATTCAGGCCAGGGGTGTGAATGACTCGGGATCAACCGCTTCGAATTTTGAAATGTCCCCAACAACAGTGCCAAGATATTACTGATTGAAATGGCAGGTCTAGAAACTCGTACGCATATGTGGGAAAAGTGACCACTGTCACCTTAGTCACTAGTCCCCAACTTCTTCGGAATCCTAAGCCTCCTAGGGGAGAGGCCTACTCTAACCATGAAAAGACACTAAATCATAGTGTTTCCTCTCAAAATTGTTAATGATCAGTGCCTAAGGGAGTCCAAGAAATGAATAAATAAGTTGCACATTTTGTATTGTTATTTTTGCAGCAATATATTCATTACTAGTTAACTGAAACCAACTATGTAGTATGGCAGTTATATATCAGTTCGTTCAAGTATAAGTAATAACAACAACCACACATTTATATCAAAACTAGAAATAATATAGTGTTGTATTTATTAGCAGCGATAGCAAATCATTATGCAACATTAAAAATGTCATACATGCATATTAAAACTTGACAGCAGTAGTCATCATCATATTACAAGAAATATCCACCATTTGTTATGTGTTAATACATGTTTTAATCATTATTAGTATGCAGCAGTATGGATAACACATGTCAATCACTCATTGCAAATCCTTCTCACTGTAGGATTTATACATAAATAGACCGTCAGTTCCATACTCTATATGACCATAGCAAAATCTATTTGTGGCTCAAAATTAAAATGTTTCAAGCATTTGAGTAAGCATAGATGCATGGTCAAATCCTAGTAAAGCAAACGGTCAAGAGGGGTTTCATTTTCTTGGCGGCTCGGGATCAAAACCCGTTGCTCTTGGAAGGTGGCATTTAAATCCAACCATGCTAAGGGTTGGTGCATCCAAGTTGGGTGCGATCCCCGGGTGATTTTGACAGCTTAGATGCCCCTGGATCGTGGTTTCTCAGACCAAAGATTCGCCCAACAAGTCACAGGGCACTTAACCAACAACAAAAAAAGCATAGATGCATGAAGTAGTAGGTTAGTCCTCCACCCAAATATAAACAATATATGAAATTTACCAACCCTCTGTGGGTGTGTCCAGAGGTTACAAGATACGAAATGGGATTGCTACCACTGTAAGAGAAGCCCTCAGGGTTGTGAGGTGAGGAGTAAGATTTAGGACATCCTCAAAGGTAGTCTCAAGGGAGGAATACCAAAGGGATAGGGAACCTAGGGAACGAACTAGAGCCCCCGGGGGGTGAGAAAAGGTTGTTGTGGAAAGAAAAGGAAGAGAAATCCCTAATTAATGGAACAACCCTAAGAGAACGACCTGAGAATGAAAAAGGCCTTAGGAAAATGGAAAAAGGTGTAGTGAACGCTAGGCTAGGATTTAGGGAAGGCCTCGAGGTAGTGGAAAAGGACTAAGAAGGAGCCACGATGGGGGTACAAGGGCTTACCAATTGGTTGTAGGGTGAATGAGGGGTGGACTGGTGGCTTGGAGGATTGTTTAGGGAATAGCGAGGATGTTGGGGTAGCTTAAGGAGTGTAAAAGGGTGAAGCAAGGGTAAAAACAGACTGTTGTAGCAGTTCAGAAAGGATAATGGGTTGTTGTGGTAGGAGGTGGAGGTAACCGAGGGTGTTGAGGGGTGGCTACTAGGAAATAAAATACTAACGAAGGAGAGGAAAATCCCTAGGGAAAAGCAACGAGGTATAGGTGCAGGTTTACAAGGATACTAAGGTATCATCGAGGGTAGTGAGGGAGAAGCGAGGGTGGATGAGGAATTCTCTTAGGGTGGCGAGACCTAGGAGAAGACTAGTGAAGGAAAGGAGAAGGTTGCAACACCAATATTTGAGGGTTAGGGAAGTAGGTTTTGCACTAAGTTAGGACTAGACTAACCTAATATAACCTAAAAAATAACCTAAGTACTAACCAAAACTAACCATAAACTACTCTAAAACCTAACCCTAGACTAGGTTTGTAAGAGGAAAAAGTGTGAAAACCAAGGGAAACCCTACCCTAGCACAAGCCCTACCCAACCTATGGATTCCAAGGAGAATGGCTAGCCTAGTGAGGAAGGGTCCTAGGTCAAGAAATTACCCTAGGAAAAATTGAGAATCCCTAGGGAACCCTCACAAGCAGGTGTGTCGTTGTTTGCTAAAGTGACAAGAGTGAAGGTAAAGGCCTATCCTAGGGAAAAGTGCACCTCTATGGCTACCACTAAGACTTGAACATGCACATCCACCAACATCCAAACAAAAAGGTAAGAATCCTGACCTCTTTGTGTTCATTTTCATCCAACAAATCAGAGCACCACCAAAAATGCAGACGTTCACCCAAGAGGTACCAGAAAATAGCTTGCATTAACCAGAAAAATTCCTGAAGAGGAACACATCCATCCAAAGAAACCATAACAAGGGTAAAACAAGTGCATAGTGTATTATCCCATAATTTTTATCTTTGAAATTAAATTGAGGAGATCTATTTATATGATCTCACACTCACTTTTTAAAATATCCATGCCTACATGTCTTCAAATAAGTCAATTTGAAATTATAAAATGTCAACTTAAAATTAAAACAAAATAATAATAAATATAGCCTAAGGTAGGCTTAAGATAGGCTACCTAGGGTATTTGTATCCCCATGTGCCAAAACACGCTCAAATAAGAGAATCACTCTTAACAAAAGGCTGGAGTGAGATGGAGGGAGGGGGTTATACGCCATTTAAACCCTAGAATATGCTAAAATCCCTCAACACCGTCCTCAAAGCATGAAAAGGCCTGGTATCGAAGGTGATTTTCCTCTTAGGAAATAAGGCCAAGGAGAGTAGGGACCCACATATTGAAGGGACGAGAGAGTGTCCAAAGTGGCTGCAAATGAATACAAGTTTCTCGTAGATGAATCAAATGCCACCAAAGAAGTTAAATAGGATATGGAGTCATGTGACCAAGTGGTCAACCCTTAGGGGCCCCAAACACCAACCCTAAGGTTTAAAATCCATATAAAGTGCAGTCAATAGTTCCATTAAGCAATAGTACCCCTAACATAAGACCAAAGGGCCCAACCATAACCACCATTGCTCAATAACACCCATCCCAGTAAAACAATTGGCCCTCTATCCCTGGGGTACACCTGAAAGTGCATTGAGTACAGGTGTAGCGTAACACTTTCTCTCACTGCGGGATGAGTGCTCTTTTAGGGAGTGATTGATAACATGTGAATCTACTGGTACCTCTAGACCTGCACACATATCAAATGTCCAAGAGATTAAAATCATCTAAGGGCAGACACTTTCATCCTGCCTTGTTCTCTAAATGAGGTAAACAAACTAAATTCCACATCCAACAAGCTCTCCCGCTCGAAATTTGAGTAAAACCACAGGGAGATATGTCGAAAATACGAACAAAAAGTAGTTTTTTCTTTATTCCTCCAAAATTAATAAATATTATTTTATTATTTTAACTATTATTTTTTTATTTTCCTTAGGAGGCCCATTTTAGACCTCAAATTTCCTCTAATGGTATGGGTCCCCTCCATCATATCCCGATGTTAATAAAAGTTTTTTCCTGCAATCTATTACCAGAATTTTGCCTAGAAAACTAGTTAATAAAGAAGTTCTTTGCATATCCTCGTATGTCAACAACAGCCTGTCCATGCATCCACCTAAGACTTTCTTTGGACATACATGTATATTACTTATCTTCTTCAAAAAGTTAGTATTCCAAATAATCCTTGAAATTTTGAAGTTGTCAACAAAACAATTCATACCTTCATGCTCCAAATGAAAAGATAAACAGTAAATACCATGAAATTCATGCCTTTCCACCTACCTACTTCGACCTTGTTGAAATGGATCATTAAAGAATTACTCAGGTATGGTAGAAAGGGCTGAGAAATTTTTTCAAAAATCGCTATAAGATGATCCTAGGAGTGTTGATGAACGATAGTGTGAACTTCACTGATGACAAGGAAGACTTCCTTTCCCATGATGTTGCAAGGTCTTGAAGAGTCATATACCGGTGGACCGAGGAACTCCCAGTAATTATAGTCTTCCATATTTTCTAAACTTTCTTCCAAGAGATCCAAAAAATCATAAGAGACCGTTAATAGAGGACAAGGAAATTTGATCAATTATGTGCATTCCTTGGTTTGTTCAATTATGGATTCTTGATATTCATTTTTGTCATCAAGGAGTACTTCAAACTCTTCTGAGGCTTGTTTGTCATGCATTGTCTTCAAGATTTCCTTCTTAACACTAGGATCCCACTTATCGTAGAATACTTCAATTAGTTGTCGAAAGGCAGTTATCCCCCTAAGGGGGAGTCCATCATACCAAGCATCCTTGTCCTCATTCCCTCCTAGATCAATTTACATCACAAATAGTTGTATAATCGTATCCTCGTCTGTAATATCCCACGTCACAAGGACAACTTTCAACTTTGTAACATGTGTTGCAACTGTAACTTCATCCTTGTGAAATGCCGATATAGACTTAAGACAACGATGATGGTTGAACTTGTTCGGGTATCCTGGGATGTTTGAGAAATCAAACAAGTCAAGCTTCCCCATATCACTTGCTCGAAAATGTTTGCTTATATATTCTTTATTTTTTCTTTATTGGAGTCGTCGGGAGAGACCTGCCGAGTTAGTTTATAAATCTCACCAAAGTATCAAAATAAAAGACGTGCATGATTGATGGGGTAGCTTGAGTTCTTTGTGGATTCGCTAGATAATTCTGCAGGTTAGTTGTTTCTAGATAAATATATGCAATCATATAAACTGGGACTCAAGACTTACCAAAATGAGTTTCTTTCCTAGATAAATCACATCAACAAGTTTGAGGGTCCCCGACAAGGGCACCAAAATGTTAATCCTTGCCGAGATTCTTCTTCATGGATTCACCAGGTAAGATCTGCAAGATTAATTTTCAATAATATTTCCAAAATACCAAGAAAACTTACCTCAGTTTTCTTATTGAATATCATTATTTCCAAGGGTGTTAATGACTCGAGATCAACTGTTTCAAATTTTGAAATGTCCTCGACAACGATGCCAAAATGTTATTGATTCAAATGGCAGGTCTAGACACTGGTAAGTATATGTCGGAAAAGTGACCACTATCACCTTAGTCACTAGTCCCCAACTTCTTTGGAAGCCTAAGAATCCTAGGGGAGAGCCCTATTCTAACCTAGAAAAGGCACTAAGACAGAGTGCTCTCTCTCAAAATTGTTAATTATCAGTGACTAATGGAATCCAAGAAATCAGTAAAGAAGTTGCATGGTTTGTATTGTTATTTTTGCAGTTATATATTCATTACTAGTTAACCCAAACATACCATGTAGTATGGAAGTTATATATCAGTTCATTTAAATATAAGTAATAACAACAACCATGCATATATATCAAAACTGGAAACAATATAGTGTTGTATTTATTAGCAGCAATAACAAATCATTATGCAACATTATAAATGTCATGCATGCATCTTAAAACTTGACAACAATAGTCATCATCATTTTACAAGAAATTCCACCATTTTTTATGTGTTAATACAACAATATGTTTCAATCATTACTATTATGCAACAGTACGGATAACACATGTCACTCACTCATTGCAAATGCTTCTGACTGTAGGATTTATACATAAATAGACCGTCAGTTCCAGACTATATATGACCATAGAAAAATCTATTAGTATCCCAAAAATAAAATGTTTTAAGTGTTTGAGTAAGCATAGATTCATTAAGTAGTAGGTTAGTCCTCCACCCAAATATAAACAATATATGAGATTTACTAACCCTGTGTTGGTGTGTGCATAGGATAAAAGCTACGGAATGGGAGGGTTCCCACTGTAAGGGAAGCCCTCATGGTTGGAAGGTGAGGATTAAGACTTAGGACAACGTCAAAGGTAGACCTAAGGGAGGAATAGGAAAGGGATAGGGAAACCTAGGCATGAACTAGATCCCAGGGGGTGTGAGAAAAGGTTGTTGTGGAAAGAAAAGGAATAGACGGGAGGCATGTTGCTATAGAAGCATATACTAGTTAATGGAACAACCCTAAGAGAAGGACCCGAGAGTGAAAGAGGCCTTAGGATATTGGAAATAAGTGGAGAGAAGGCTAGGCTAGGATTTAGTGAAGGGACCGAGGTAGTGGAAAAGGAATAGGAAGGATCCACGATAGTGGTATAAGGGCTTACCAACTAGTTGTAGCATGATCGAGGGGCGTACTAATGGCTTGGAGGAATGTTTAGGGAACAACGAGGATGTTGAGGTAATTTAGGGAGTGGAAAAGGGTGAAGAGATGGTCAAAACGGGATGTTGTAGCAGTTCGGGAAGGATAATGGGTTGTTGTAGCAGGAGGTAGAGGTAACCGAGGGTGTTGAGGGGTGGCTGCTAGGGAAAAATGTCAATGAAGGAGAGGAGGAGCTCTAGGGAAAAGAAATGAAGTATAGGTGCAGGTTTACAAGGCTACTAGGGTAGCAATGATGGTAGTGAGGGAGAAGCGAGGGTGGAAGAGGAATTCTCTTAGGGTGGCGAGACCTAAGAGAATACTAGTGAAGGAAAGGACAAGGCTGTTGATGAAATTGTCATTGATGCCAACATGGTCTTGCATTGAGAATTAGAGGAGAATGAGGAGATACTTGATATTCTGCAAAAGGACATTCTGTTGAATATTTGGTAAAGATGTGAACTAGCAACATTGATAGTATAGTCATGTCTTGATAAAGAATATTGAACTCAGTTGAAGCGGTTTGATGATTACATATCGTAATGTCAAGCTTAGTAAACCATTTGAAGCAAAAGCAACGATGATGTAATGTTGGCATGAAGAACCTTGAAGCCTCCCTTCACAAGTCTACAACGCTAGAAGCTGGCCCTCCTCCATGTAATGTAGCAATGCATAAATTACTGAAATTGTTGAAGTATATCCTTCGTTGAAGCTCTGAAATAAAATACAGTGAACTATGAAGTCCTTGAGCAATCTTCAAGTGGAAGCTACATGAGTGAGAAAGAATGTGTCCAGCATTGTTTGCTATCTTGATGAAACGGTTTGCTGGTCGTAATCCTCTTTCACAACTTACTTTGCATATTTTATGTCGGCCCAATAAAACTAGAACTCGGCTCAATTCAGAAGTCGGCTCAATTCAGAAGATGAATTAAAATATTTTTTTCATCAGGTTGGCTCACACAAATATTTTTTAAAGTCGGCCTCAAAAATTTTATAAAATTATGTATAAATACCCATCTCATCGATCTAATTTTACACACAAAAAAAAAGAATTCGGGGGAGAGCTCTGCGATTTTGACTAAGGCTCGGTGGCAGCAGAAGGAAATCTCTTGGGACAGCATGGGAAATTTTTGGCTAATTCATCTTCTAGCAGCAGAGAACAAATCGTAGTTGAACAAGTATTTTCAGCCTTCTGAAGTGCAAGGAAGGGGCGTGTGGCATCACTGGACTATGGTAGCATTGAGAACTCCTTAATAGAGAGCGTTATGATCTGTAGGGATCGTTCTATGCTTAAATGGGTGCAGTAATATGTAGATCTTGTTGCAGTTCGTCCTCAAATAAATGCTTTTCTGAAAGGATTCAATGAGTTGATACCAAGGCATCTTATTTCAATATTCAATGACAGAGAGCTTGAACTTTTGATCAGTGGTCTACCGGAAATTGACCTTGATGATCTGAAGTAAAATCCACAGACCGAGATTGATGCTTGGTGTTGATTATGCAAACCCTATGATAATGGGCAAGTGTTAATCAATCCCATTACCAACTCTGTGTTTTATCACTCGAAGAGAAATCGAGTTGTGCTGAAAACAAGGGAAGGGCACCATTGTTCATTGTGGAGGATGAATCCTTTGAAGTGACTGTACATTCATTCTTGGACTGCATTTTCTCCACTATGTGGGCAGTATATCTCTGTGAAGGGCACACTCATTATTTTGGACCATTTATTGTTGTTGTAAACTGTGGAAAGAGGCCTCACCAGACTCTAGAGCGATGGGCATCTTCTATCGCCCAGTGGTTATTTCCAAGGACCAACAGGCATTCAATTCAAAGAATATCGCAGCCACTGTAGGAAGAAGTTAAATTCTGAGACTGTCATGATAAGAGGCCGATAACATTACCAAGGTTTGAAGGGAAACTTCCAGTCAGCTACAGTCAAGAGGCGGCCGCCAATAAAGGGCAACTTGGTACCAATTGATTAAAGTATTCTTCATTTTCAGATCTTTGCTAAATGAAGTCTCCAAGGCAACGATCTGATCATTAATTGGTAAGATCGATTATAGGTCAGATATTCATCATTTTGGCAGCGATACCCTCCAACAAGCAGCGATCTCTCATCTTGGGCCACTATCTCTTAATTCTAGCAATGATCTATCATTGTGGAGGGCACACACATTAGAAGAGGGAAACAATAAAGTATTTCCATGTTAAGATTTATGGAAAGGCAGAGATTTATGGCTTCAATCAGCATTCCACTCCCTTAGCCATAATGTCTCAAGTGTGGGCAACGATCTCTTAAGTTTAGTAGTGATTCCTTATTTTAGAGGGAAACACAACCAGATTGGAGATCGATTACTCTTGGCAAGGCAAACATCCATCAATATAAGCAGCATGTTTCTTGGATTTGTTGGAGAAGTTTATGTTCACTGTGGAAGAGCTTGTTCACCCAGTCATTTAGTTGTTGCTGCTGCATTGTTTGCACTTGTAAAAGAATAAGAAACAAGAGTTGGGCGTCGTGCTTGCTTAGGGTTTTTGCATATAAACTTATCTACACCAGTTCATGCATTTAGAAGGGTTACTCAATATTGAAGTATAGATTGTCTATTGAAATGATCTACATGAATATATTTCATCATCAACAGGTTACCAGTGCACTTTCATCATCTGCAGGATTTTCCAAATCAACAATATCTCCATACTATTGAAGGTTTCTTATGAATATTCTAAAAGAGATAATTGAGCAGAGATTGAGACTATGACCAGCAGTAGTGTTGATGAACATACCTTTGATGAGCAGCAGTGTGCAAATAAACTTTGATGGACAAGAAGATTAATGAGCAGTGAAGAGGATGAGCAGCAGAGGTTAAATGAGCAGCAGTGAGGCAGTGAAGAGGATGAGCAGCAGAGGTTAAATGAGCAGCAGTGAGCAAATGTACAAGAAATTGATCGGCAGCTGACCAGCAACAGCAGAGATGAGCAGTCATTGATAACTTGGCAGTATTGAAGAACAGGTGTGTTGTAGCAGCAGTATTGACCAGCAGCCGATTGAAGAGACAAGTGATGAAGTAATGTAACAGTGAGCTTTAATGTAAATGCAAGCTTGACTTGCATTTGAGGTTAGGATACCTCAAACCCTTCTTAGCAGGGTCTAAGAAAACCAGGCAGGGTCCTCGATCCAGAGTAGGTGCTCTTCATATCAGTAGGTGCTGATTTTTCCTAACGGTTGTAGTCGGACCAAAATATTATAAAAAGATTACAAATTTATATGGTGTGGTGTTCTTTTGTGTTGTGTGATGTTCTTTTGTGTTATGAGTTAAATGCTATGAGAATGATGATGTTTATGAAATGATTATGGTAGAGTAATGGTATGATGAACAGGTAGCTAACTGTGAAAAGTTTAAAATTGGTTTCACACTGATTCACCCCCCCTCTCAGTGTCTACAATTGGTATCAGAGCAGGCCTTCGTCACAAGCCTAGCAAGCTTGAAGGAGATCCTTAGACACAATGGAGGAAAAGAAAGAGTCATCAAGCAATGATGTGCCTGTACTGGATATTGCAGATTATTTCAGTTGGAGGAGCAAAATGAAGGCTTATCTGAAGAAGTTTGGTGTTTGGGAAATTGTCATCAATCCACCTGCTCCATCAAACAAGCAAGGAAAATCAGCTGCACAGAAGGAAGCGAAGAAGGACAACACTACAGCCCTAAAGTTCCTCATGGATGGTCTTCCCAGTTCAGTGAAGGAAAGTGTAGGAGAGTACACTTCGGCAAAAGACCTATGGTTCAAGCTGGAGAGTGAGTATCAGAAGGCAAGACCAGAAGCCATGAAGACAGATCAAAAATCAGAAGACAAGCCCCCAGAAGAGTTAAATCAAGAAGAAGAAGAGGACTCTAGTAAAGGTATGGACTCTTGTGATTATAATAGCTTATGTGATGAAATTGAGAAGGTTCTTGTAGATGATGATGAAGCAATGTTGAAAGCTAAACAGAGAATTATAAACTATGTATGCCACATAGATCTCAGAGCTGATTGGTTCTTGAACAAAGTTGATCTTAATCAATCTGACTACAAGGTGTTTAGGACGACAACCTTTGATTATATGGATAATATCCAAAAGCAGAATGTTGAATTAAAGGAGTTGCTTAAGAAACTTAAGCATGAAGGAGTAGGTTGGCTGAAATTGCTGAAGGAAAAGGAAGTAGAAAAGGAACAGCTAAAGATTGATTTGATCGATCTAACCCTAGAACAAAAGAACCATGATAAATATTCAAAAATACTTGAAGAAGCAAGAGAGGTAAATCATGAATTGAAGACTCAGCTTGAGGAAGCCAAGAGGAAAGAAGAAATCTTGAAGAGACAGCTAGAAGAAAAGGAGGTAGTTGGTCTCAGGAAGAAAGGTAAGAAAAATGAAGCCTTGGTCAAGCTCCAGGACAGTTCAATTGTCCTAGATAAGATCTTAGATTGCCAAAGATCTCCACTCGACAAAACTGGTCTTGGTTTCAAGAAGAACAAAGAAAAACTTGAAGATGACACTTGGTCTCTGAAGACTCCAGAAGCAGGTCCATCAACGTCCAAAGCTGCTCCCAAGGCACCTGCACATGACAACAAGGTTTTTGGAAGTTCAAAGTTGAAACAAGGAGTTAGTTCTGTTCATCAAAGCAACTTCATAAAGGAAACAGCTCCAAGACCCAGGTATGAAAGTGGCTTCAATGGTTATTGTTATTCTTGTTCTAACTTTGGTCATAAGGCTATGGATTGTAGGTTTCATGAAAGAAGAAGGGCTGGAAGCCCCAATGTCACAGTTAGATGTTGGACATGCAATCAAGTCGAACATGTTGCTGCCACATGTCACACAGTGAGATGCTACTCCTGCAATGGGTTTGGACACAAAGCCCATGAATGTGCCAGTCAAAGAAGTCAAGCAAGAAGGAGTACTCCATTCACATCAGCAAGAAGATTTGAAGATCAGAAGATAAATGCCAACAGTCAGGGATATGCTCAGGCACGGAGAAATGAAGTGGATCTAAGAAGTATTGGAAGTTCCAACATCTCAGTTAGGTGCTGGTCATGCAACAAATTTGGGCACAAAGCACAAAATTGTTGGAATGATATGAGAAGACTAACATATAGCTCATCCAAGAAAACCAGCAAGGATAATGAAGGAACAGATGCTCAAAGAACAGATGTCAAGAAGCAGGTATGGATGAGGAAGACCGAGCAGTTGCAGAAAGGAGAAGCTGATCAGAGCAGGGAGGATGGCTGCCATATGGCAAGCCAAGTGTAAGGTCTCTCAAAGACCTTATCACACCTTGAGTTCATAAGGCTGGAGAATGAACTCAAAGGAGAAAGGATGGTTACTCCAGACATAGAGACAGGTCCTAGGATCGTGCATATTGACAGGGGGAACAATCAACAGTGATCAGAGATTTCAGTGACAAGTATGTGGACACCCTTTGCCATTGATGCCAAAGGGGGAGAGATGAAGACAAAGGGAGAGATGCGGACAAAAGGGGAGCATACTCATAGGGGGAGCATGAGTTGTTGTCATCAATGACAAAGGGGGAGATTGTTGATGAAATTGTCATTGATGCCAACATGTTTTGCATTGAGAATTAGAGGAGAATGAGGAGATACTTGATATTCTGCAAAAGGACATTCTATTGAATATTTGGTCAAGATGTGAACTAGCAACATTGATAGTATAGTCATGTCTTGATAAAGAATATTGAACTCAGTTGAAGCGGTTTGATGATTACATGTCTTAATGTCAAGCTTAGTAAACCATTTGAAGCAAAAGCAACGATGATGTAATGTTGGCATGAAGAACCTTGAAGCCTCCCTTCACAAGTCTACAACACTAGAAGCTGGCCCTCCTCCATGTAATGTAGAAATGCATAAATTACTGAAATTGCTGAAGTATATCCTTCGTTGAAGCTCTGAAATAAAATACAGTGAACTATGAAGTCATTGAGAAATCTTCAAGTGGAAGCTACAGGAGTGAGAAAGAATGTGTCCAGCATTGTTTGATATCTTTATGAAACGGTTTGCTGGTTGTAATCCTCTTTCACAACTTACTTTGCATATTTTATGTCGGCCCAATAAAACTAGAAGTCGGCTCAATTTAGAAGTCGGCTCAATTCAGAAGATGAATTAAAATATTTTTTTCATCAGGTCGGCTCACACAAATGTTTTTTAAAGTCGGCCTCAAAAATTTTATAAAATTATGTATAAATACCCATATCATCAATCTAATTTTACACACAAAAAAAAATCATTCGGGGGAGAGCTCTGCGATTTTGACTAAGGATCGGTGGCAGTAGAAGGAACTCTCTTGGGATAGCGTGGGAAATTTTTGGCTAATTCACCTTCTAGCAGCAGAGAACAGATCCTAGTTGAACAAGTATTTTCAGCCTTCTGAAGTGCAAGGAAGGGGCGTGTGGCATCACTGGACTATGGTAGCATTGAGAACTCCTTAATAGAGAGCGTTATGATCTGTAGGGATCGTTCTATGCTTAAATGGGTGCAGTAATATGTAGATCTTGTTGCAGTTCGTCCTCAAATAAATGTTTTCCTGAAAGGATTCGATGAGTTGATACCAAGGCATCTTATTTCAATATTCAATGACAGAGAGATTGAACTTTTGATCAGTGGTCTACCAGAAATTGACCTTAATGATCTGAAGTAAAATCCACAGACCGAGATTGATGCTTGGTGTTGATTGTGCAAACCCTATGATAATGGGAAAGTGTTAATCAATCCCATTACCAACTCTGTGTTTTATCACTCAGAGAGAAATCGAGTTGTGTTGAAAACAAGGGAAGGGCACCATTGTTCATTGTGGAGGATGAATCCTTTGAAGTGACTGTACATTCATTCTTGGACTGCATTTTCTCCACTGTGTGGGCAGTATATCTCTGTGAAGGGTGCACTCATTATTTTGGACCATTTATTGTTGCTGTAAACTGTGGAAAGAGGCCTCACCAGACTCCAGAGCGATGGGCATCTTCTATCGCCCAGTGGTTATTTCCAAGGACCAGCAGGCATTCAATTCAAAGAATATCGCAGCCACTGTAGGAAGAAGTTAAATTCTAAGACTGTCATGATAAGAGGTCGATAACATTGCCAAGGTTTGAAGGGAAACTTCCATTCATCTACAGTCAAGAGGCGACCGCCAACAAAGGGCAACTTGGTACCGGTTAATTAAAGTATTCTTCATTTTCAGATCTTTGCTAAATGAAGTCTCCAAGGCAACGATCTGATCATTAATTGGTAAGATCAATTAGAGGTCAGATATTCATCATTTTGGCAGCGATACCCTCCAACAAGCAGCGATCTCTCATCTTGGGCCACTATCTCTTAATTCTAGCAATGATCTATCATTGTGGAGGGCACACACATTAGAAGAGGGAAACAATCAGGTATTTCCATGTTAATATTTATGGAAAGGCAGAGATTTATGGCTTCAATCAGCATTCCACTCCCTTATCCATAATGTCTCAAGTGTGGGCAACAATCTCTTAAGGTTAGCAGTGATTCCTTATTTTAGAGGGAAACACAACCATATTGGAGATCGATTACTCTTGGCAAGGCAAACATCCATCAATATAAGCAGCGTGTTTCTTGGATTTGTTGGAGAATTTTATGTTCACTGTGGAAGAGCTTGTTCACCCAGTCATTTAGTTGTTGCTGCTGCATTGTTTGCACTTGTAAAAGAATAAGAAACAAGAGTTGGGCGTCGTTCTTGCTTAGGGTTTTTGCATATAAACTTATCTACACCAGTTCATGCATTTAGAAGAGTTACTCAATATTGAAGTATATATTGTCTATTGAAATGATCTACACGAATATATTTCATCATCAACAGGTTACCAGTGCACTTTCATCATCTGCAGGATTATCCAAATCAACAATATCTCCATACTATTGAAGGTTTCTTATGAATATTCTAAAAGAGATAATTGAGCAGAGATTGAGACTATGACCAGCAGTAGTGTTGATGAACAGACCTTTGATGAGCAGCAGTGTACAAATAAACTTTGATGGACAAGAAGATTAATGAGCAGTGAAGAAGATGAGCAGCAGAGGTTAAATGAGCAACAGTGAGAAAATGTACAAGAAATTGATGGGCAGCTGACCAGCAACAGCAGAGATGAGCAGTCCTTGATAACTTGGCAGTATTGAAGAACAGGTGTGTTGCAGCAGCAATATTGACCAGCAGCCGATTGAAGAGACAAGTGATGAAGTAATGTAACAGTGAGCTTTAATGTAAATGCAAGCTTGACTTGCATTTGAGGTTAGGATACCTCAAACCCTTCTTAGCAGGGTTTAAGAAAACCAGGCAGGGTCCTGGATCCAGAGTAGGTGCTCTTCATATCAGTAGGTGCTGATTTTGCCTAACGGTTGTAGCCGGACCAAAATATTATAAAAAGATTACAAATTTATATGGTGTGGTGTTCTTTTGTGTTGTGTGATGTTCTTCTGTGTTATGAGTTAAATGCTATGAGAATGATGATGTTTATGAAATGATTATGGTAGAGTAATGGTATGATGAATAGGTAGCTAACTGTGAAAAGTTTAAAATTGGTTTCACACTGATTCACCCCCCCTCTCAGTGTCTACAAAGGCTGCAGCAGCAGGCTGTGAGGGTTGGGGAAGTAGGGTTTGCAATAACTTAGGACTGGACTAACCTAATCTAACCTAAAAAATAACCTAAGTACTAAATAAAACTAACCATAAACTACTCTAACACCTAACCCTAGACTAGGTTTGTAAGAGGAAAAAGTGTGAAAACCAAGGGAAACCCTACCCAACCTAGGGCTTATAAGGGGAATGGCTAGCCTAGTGAGGAAGGATCCTAGTTTAAGCAACTAGCATAGGAAAAACTAAGGAGAAACCCTAGGGCACCCTCACAAGGAGATGTGTCGTTGTTTTCTAAGGTGACAAGAGTGAAGGTAATGGCCTATCCTGGGGAAAATTGAAGCTCTAAGGCTACCTCTGAGACTTAAACATTCGCATCCACCAACATCCAAACAAAAATTTAATAATCATGACCTTTTTGTGCTCATGTTCATCAAACAAATCAAAGCATCACCAAAAAAGCAGAGATTCACCCAAGAGGTACCAGAAAATAGCTTGCATTAACCAGAAACCTTCATGAAGAGGAGCGCATCCATCCAAAGAAACCCTAACAAGGATAAAACAAGTGCATAGTGTATTATCCCATAAGTTTTGTCTTTGAGATGAAAGTGGGGAGATCTATTTATATGATCTCACACTCAATTTTTAAAATATGCAGGCCTACATGCCTTAAAATAAGTCAATTTGAAATTATAAAATGTCAACTTAAAATTAAAAGAAAATAATAATAAATAAATCCTAAGGTAGGCTCAAGATAGGCTACCTGGGGTATTTGTATCATCATGTGGCAAAACATGCTCAAATAGGAAAATCACTCCAAACAAAAAGCTGGAGTAAGCTAGAGGGAGGGTGTTATATCCCATCTAACCCCTAGAATGTTGTAAAATCCCTCATCACCCTCCTCAAAGGATGAAAAGGCCTGGCATGGAAGGTGCTTTTCCTCTAAGGAAATAAGGCCAAGGAGAGCAGGGACCCACTGATTCAAGGTTGAGAGAGTGTCCAAAGTGGCTGTGAATGAATACAAGTGTCTTGTATCTAAAGTAGAAGCCACTAGAGCACTTAAATAGGATATGGAGTTGTGCGACCCAATGCTCAACCCTTAGTGTCCCCGGACACTAACCCTGAGGTTAAAAACCCCTATAAAGTGTAGTCAACAATTCCATTAATCAATAGTACCCCTAAAGGAGTACCAAAGGGCCTAACCATGACCACAATTTCTCAATAACATCGCTCCTAGTTGAAAAATTGGTCATCTCTCACTGTGGTACACCTGAAGGTGCGTTGGGTACAGGTGCAGCATAACACTAGCTCCAACTACAGGATGAGTGCTCTTCCCGGGGTGCTTGATAACATGTGCATCTACTGGTACATGTAGACCTACACACATATCAAATGTCCAAGAGATTAAAATAATATAAGGGAATACACTTTTGTCCTACCGTGTTCACTAAATGAAGGAAACAAACTAAGAACAATCAAAACTAAGCAATGAAAAGACATCAAATGAAATCCATAGAAATATGCCTAATGCAACTAACCTAACCAAAACTTGGTATCCAAAATAGGTTAAGTAAAATCATACCTCCAATGTAACCATTTAAGTAAGCAATTCATACCTGACATCTTCCCTTTGTCCTTTAGTGGAATCCAGGATAACATCTTATTGATGATATGTTGAGTACGTATCAGGATCTCCATTTGGATGAGGAAAGAAAAATGGATCCTCTAGAATATTTGAAATTGGTGCCACAGAGAAGCATCGCTTCGACAAGCTTTGTGAATCCATGCTTCTAGTGGACTTATGTATGGGTCCCCTCCATCATATCCTAATGTTGAGAAACAGTTTCTCCTACAATCTATTACCAGACTCTGATATAGAAAAATAGTTGATAAAGCAGGTCTTTGCATATCCTCATATGTCAACAACAGCGTGTCCTTTCATCCACCTAAGAATTTCTTTGGATATACATGTATATTACTTATCTTCTTAAAAAACTTAGAATTCCAAATAATCCTTGAAATTTTGAAGTTGTCAGGAAAATAATTCATACCTACATATTTCAAATGAAAAGATAAACAATAAATACAATGAAACTAAGGAATGAAAGTCATACTTTTCCACCTACCTACTCTAACCTTGTTGAAATGGATCTTTAACGACTTATTCAGGTATGGTAGATAGGGATGAACAATTTCTTCAATACTCACCATAAGATGATGTTGGGAGTGTTGATGGAGGATAGTGTGAACTTCACTGATAACAGGGAAGAATTCCTTTCCCATGATGTTGCATGGTCTTGAAGAGTCATATATCGATGGACTGAGGAACTCCCAGTAATTATCGTCTTCCATATTTTCTAAACTTTCTTCCAACAGATCCAAAACATCATAAGAGACAGTTAATGGAGGACAAAGAAATTTTATCAATTATGTGCATTCCTTGGTTTCTTCAATTATGGATTCTTGATCCTCATTTTTGTCATCAAGGAGTAATTCAGACTCTTCTGAGGCTTCTTCTTCATCCATAGTATTCAATATTTAATTCTTAACACTAGGATCCAACTTATCGTAGAATACTCCGATCAGTTGTCGAAAGGAGGCTATCCCCCCAAGGGGGAGTCCATCATACCAAGCATCCATGTGTTCATTGCCTCCTAGAACAAGGGACATGACGAGTAATTGTATAATCATATCCTCATCCGTAATATCCCATGTCAGAAGAACTTCTTTAAACTTTGTAACATGTTTCGCAACAATATCTTCATCCTTGTGAAATGTCAGTATAGACTTAAGACAACGATTCTAGTTGAACTAGTTTGGGTAGCATGGGAAGTTTGAGAAATCATACGGGTCAAGCTTCCCTGTATCGCTCGCTTGAAAATGTTTGCTTAGATATTATTTAGTTTTTATTCAGTGGAGTCTCCAGGAGAGACATGCCAAGTTATTTTATAAATCTCACCAAAGTATCAAAAGAAAAACGTACTTGATTGATGGGGTAGCTTTAGTTCTTTGTGGAGTCGCCAAATAATCCTGTAGGTTGGTCCAATCTAGATAAATATATGCAATCATATAAACCATGACTCAAGACTTACCAAAATTTCTTTCTTTCCTCGATAAATAACCTCAACAAGTTTGAGGGTCCTCGACAACGATGCAAAAATGTTAATCCTTGCCGAGATTCTTCTTCATGGAGTCAAAAGGTAAGATCTGCAAGATTAGTCTTCAATAACATTTCTAGAATACCAAGAAAACTTACCTCAATTTTCTTACCAAATATCATTCTTTCCAGGGGTGTGAATGACTCGGGATCAATCACTTCGAATTTTGAAATGTCCCCGAAAGCAGCACCAAAATGTTACCGTTTGAAATGCTAGGTTTAGTCATCGGTAAGCATATGTGGGAAAAGTGACCACTATCACCTTAGTCACTAGTCCCCAAATTCTTTGGAATCCTAAGTCTCCTAGGGGAGCGCCCTATTTTGACCCAACAAAGACAGTAAGACAGAGTGTTCCCTCTCAAATTTGTTAGTGATCAGTTCCTAATGGAGTCCAAGAAATTAGTAAAGAAGTTGCACATTTTGTATTGTTATTTTTGCAACAATATATTCATTACTAGTTAACCATAATTGACCATGTAGTATGGCAATTATATATCAGTTCGTTCAAGTATAAGTAATAACAACAACCACACATTTATATCAAAACTGGAAACAATATAGTGTTGTATTTATTAGTAGTAGTAGAAAATAATTATGCAACATTATAAATGTTAGACATGCATCTTAAAACTTGCCAATAGTAGTCATCATCATATTAGAAGAAATATCCACCATTTGTTATGTGTTAATACAATAGTATGTTTCAATCATTAATAATATGCAGCAGTACATATAACACATCTCACTCACTCATTGCAAATGTATCTGACTATAGGATTTATACATAAATAGACCGTCTGTTCTAGACTCTATATGACCATAGCAAAATCTATTAGTAGATGAAAAATAAAATGTTTGAAGCGTTTGAGTAAGCATATATGCATGAAGTAGTAGGTTAGTCATCCACTTAAATATAACAATATATGAAATTTTCTAACTCTTTGTTGGTTTGTACAGAGGTTAAATATATGAAATGGGAGGGTTGTCATTGTAAGGGCAGCCCTCAAGGTTGGAAGGTGAGGAGTAAGACTTAGGACAACCTCAAAGGTAGACCCAAGGGAGGAATAGGAAAGGGATAAGGCAACCTAAGCCAGTAACAAGAGCCCCGGGGGTGTGAGAAAAGGTTGTTGTGGAAAGAAAAGGAACAGAAGGGAGGCTTGTTGTTGTAGCAGCAAACCCTAGTTAATGGAGCAACCCTAAGAGAAGGACCTGAGAGTGAAACAGGCCTTAGGAGAATGGAAAAATGTGGAGCGAAGGATAAGCTAGGATTTAGGGAAGGGCCCGAGGTAGTGGAAAAGGACTAGGAAGGAGTCACGATGGGGGTACAAGGGCTTACCAGTTGGTTGTAGGATGAGTGAGGGGTGGAATGGTGGCTTGGAGGACTGTTTAGTGAACAACGAGGGTGTTGGGGTATCTTAGGGAATGGAAAATGGTGAAGCGATGGTGGCAGTAGGATATTTTAGCAGTTTGGGAAGGATAATGGGCTGTTGTAGCTGCAGGTGGAGGCAACCGATGGTGCTGAGGGGTGGCTGCTACGAAATAAAAGGAAATCAAAGGAGAGGAGGATCCCTATGGAAAATAAGCGAGGTATAGGAGCAGGTTTAAAGGGTTGCTAAGGTAGCAGTGAGGGTAGTGAGGGATAAGTGAGTGTGGAATAAGAATTCTATTAGGGTGGCGATATTTAGGAGAAGACTAGTGAAGGGAAGTAGAATGGTTCAACAGCAGGCTGTCACGGTGAGGGAAGGAGGGTCTGCACTAACTTAGGACTAGACTAACCTAATATAACCTAAAATGTAACCTAAGGAATAACCAAAACTAAACATAAACTACTCTAACACCTAACCCTAGACTAGGTTTGTAAGAGGAAAAAGTGTGAAAACCAAGGGAAAACCTACCCTAGCACATGCCTTACCCAACCTAGGGATTATAAGGAGAATAAATAGGCTAGTGAGAAAGGATCCTAGGTCAACCAAATAGCCTAGGAAAAACTAAGGAGAAACCCCAAGGCACCCTCACAAGGATACGTGTCATTGTTTTCTAAGGTGACAAGAGTGAAGGTAATGACCTATCCTAGGGGAAAGTGCAGCTCTAAGTCTACCACTGAGACTTGAACATGCACATCCACCAATATCCAAAAAAAAAGGTAAGAAGTCTGACCTCCTTGTGCTCATGTTCATCCAACAAATAAGTGCATCACCAAAAAAGAAGAGATTCCCCTAAGAGTTACCAAAAAATAGCTTGCAATAACCAGAAAAATTCGTGAAGAGGAGCGAATCCATCCAAAGAAACCCTAACAAGGGTAAACCAAGTACATAGTGTATTATCCCATAAGTTGTGTCTTTGAAATGAAAGTGATGAGATCTATTTATATGAGCTCACACTCACTTTTAAAAATATCCATTCCTACATTCCTTAAAATAAGTCAATTTGAAAATATAAAATGTCAACTTAAAATTAAAAGAAAATAATAATAAAATATAGCCTAAGGTAGGCTACCTGGGGTATTTGTATCCCCAGGTTCCAAAACATGCTCAAATAAGAGAATCACTCCGAACGAAAGGATGGAGTGAGCTGGAGGGAGGGTGCTATACCCCATCTAACCCCTAAAATTCTATAAAATCCCTCAACGCCATCCTCAAAGCATGAAAAGGCTTGGCATGGAAGGTGCTTTTCCTCTAAGGAAATGAGGCCAGGGAGAGCAGGGACCCACTGATTGAAGGGCCAAGAGAGTGTCCAAACTGGTTTCGAATGAAGGCGAGTGTCCTGTAGTTGAAGTGGAGGCCACCAGAGCACTTAAACATGATATGGAGCTGTGTGAGACCTAGTGGTCAACCCTTAGTGGCCTCAGACACCAACCCTGAGGTTAAAAACCCCTATAAATGGCAGTCAGCAGTGTCATTAAGCCATAGTACCCCTAAAAGAGGACCATAAGGACCGTCCATGACCACCATTGCTTAATAACACCCCTCCTGGTCGAAAAATTGACTGTCTCTCCCTGAGGTACACCTGAAGGTGTGTTGGGTATAGGTTTAACGTAAAATGTAGGTTAGTCAAAGACTCACCAATCACATGCAAAAACAGTTGAATATGATAAAGAAAGCAATGTTGTATCGATCGTCACATGTTATATATATTCTCAAGTAGAATACCAAATTTTCTCACTTAGCAACGAGTCAGTTATGTTTTATTCCATCTTTCGAATTGGGCTTAGTCTCTATGATATCCTTAAATTTATTCCATGCGTTAGGGTATTTCAATCTCTACATTTTGAACCAACGTTTCCTCGTATAACTTAGGCATGTGGCAGCTACAATCATTACCTCTTAAACTGCCATAACAAATCCCCCAATATTTGAAGAGACCCCATCAAAGAGGCGATAAAATTCTAAGGTCATGTATTCATGGTACCCATGTAATCTCTCAAAGAAGGAAAACCATCTAATTCTCCAAAATACCTCCTTACTCAATGGATCTTCTTGGAAACAATCCATAGTTTCGAGTTCATATTGCTTGGCTACAATCATTGCTTTCTTTCCCATCTTAGGGATAGACATGATTCAAAAGCTTGAATTGGTCTTATTTGAATGCAACATATTTATCTGCAACACAAGAGGGTAAAGGAAAAATAAGGTTGTGGATATGGAATATATGCAATCTTTTGGGTGTTGGTAGAATTTGAAATGTGAGTCTGAATTGTGATATTGTATGGAAATCATTTCATATCATGCCAAATGATTTATGGATCATGGATAAGATATCTATATTATGTTTAGTTTGATTCATGATTTGACATACATCGCATGTTTTATGGAAATTAATAACGAAAGGAAATGGTATATCGACACATAAAATGCAACATAAATAATTATAAGTTTTCAAAACTCCTATAATAAGTTGAACCATGACAAACCCATTTAGACCCATGACTAAAACATATGTTGGGGGAGGGGGTGAGGGATGTATTTTATGTTATACACCCTTGAAAAAAATTAAAATCATATACATTTTAAACATATATCTATATATATATATATAATCGGTGGCATGTGAATTGAATATGGTGCCCATTTCAAGGTTTGGATCACTAGGGATGGCTCTGAAATATATGGGCATGATTTGGGAAAAATACCGATGTCTTAGGGAATCACATGTATTTACAACTTACGGTCCATGCATGTGTGATCCCTTTGTCTCCTTAGTGTGTTTTGAGGATTGCTAAAGATTCAGGTTGTTAGGCTCCTTAGTATGTTTTGGGCTATCACGATTAGAGGTTGTAATGTAATATATGATATCATCATGATGTTCAAGGTCAAGATGTCTTAGGAGATTGACTATTTGTTATACCAAAATCCTGTCACCATCATGTGATAAGACCTTTGACATACCTACTTGCCCTGAATCCCAACACTTGGAGTGGAAACCCATGCTAATTGTCAATCTTTCATGAAAAATCCCAGCACCGCGCTTTCCCTGTTGTCCAGGAGTGGTACTTTGTTCGCACCACCTATCCCTTGTTGTCCACAAGCGGTGCCACCGCTTATGGCCCTTAGCCCATAAGTGTTTCTTACCAGAACCGCTCTATCATTGAAGGAGAAACGGGGTACCCTGGGTAAAAAGGGAAAAAAAGAAGTTTCTCGAGGCTTCTAGATGATGAGCCTCATGTCTTCCCTTATCTCTATCATTGTGGGTCAGTTGAGCTCGAGATCCCTCATCCTAGGATCTTAGAGGCCACCTTATCCACTAATCTCTCAACCATCCCTATACATTGAGCCTTATAAATACAAGCTCATATCCATGGTTGAGGGGGAGAACTCTTAAGGTATTGTTATGCTATTGGATTGATTACTTAGCCCAAGCCATTGGAGAGCATAGAGAGCTAGAGTCGGAGATTATGGGGATGAGAGTGCTTGGTTTCATGGAGATGCATGTCAACACTAAGACTTGGTTGTAAAATTCTCCATTTTTATCTTAATGCAAGTTGATTTCCGTACCACATTATTGTTGTTGTTTGATTTCACATGTATGTTGTTAGATTCCTTAGTCACTAACATAGATCAATAGATTATATTCTGACAGCTTTGATGTGTTTGTGTGTTTAAGATGATTGCAGGTACACAGGGTTACTATCGAAGCATCACATTCCAGGTATCTACGGTGTCCAGGGAGGGTCTTCAACCTCTGTCCTTCATTTGTTCTAGATCTGAACCATTCAGACCAGTGGAACACCTTACTGTCCGCAGAAGGTGAAATATTCCAGCTAACAAATCTGGCGACTCCACTGGGGATTAGATATATGTATCAGTTGTTCTGATCTTCCTCAGTTCTCAACTCTTGTCTGAATCCAGGCTCTTTCTCCAACTCTCTTCAGTCAGATATTATTTCTGACTTAGTCAATTTGGATTTGAAACTTCCAGATCTATTCAGATCTGAGTCATTTCGACCTTTTATGCTCTGTTTCCATACTCAATCTAGCATTTTTTGCCTTGATCTAGTCCTTTTCTGACTTGATCTATCGTTCTCTTTATGTTTTGGTCTTCTACAGGGAACCGCACCTATGCAGTGTACGAGGAGCGGTGCCACCGCCTGAACAAAGTGGGCAGCATGCGGTGCCACCACCTGTATCCCATTGGCGAGAAGCGGTGCTGGGATAGAACCGCCCTTTCAACACCTGAGAAGCGCGGTTCCAGGTAGGCATCATTCCAAGGCCCTTTTTCCTCATTTTTTTTGTAAAAATTTGAGTTGTGTTGCTTTCAGTCCTACACTGTCAGGCTTGTGTGACAGAATCTGATGCTTGTGGCTTGAAAATTTTATGGTTTAAGATTGGTTTGATTCATAAATTCAAAACCTAGATTAGGCTTTTTTATTGTTCATCTGCTTCTATGCTTGTTGGTTGTGTTTGCGAAAGGATTTCTTGTTTTCTGAAAAGCTTAGGGTGTTAGTAAGATCTCTTTTCATTTTTGTTATATAAACTAGAAGAAGAACACTAGATTAGCTTCTAGGTTTCATTTCTTGTTTGCATAGTAAACTTCTTTTTGTTCCTTTAAAACAAAAAAAAATTGACTGAGACTAGGTTATCATCATTGAGCGTTGGACATTGCTTCTCTAATTGGCTTTACGAGCTTTCAGGATCTTCATGTTCTTTCGTCTCTTATGCATTTAGAACTATCTCAATCAAAATAAAAAATATGGTAGTTTTTAGTTAGATTTGCTTATGTTTTGAGAAAATTGAAAAAATAGAGTGCATTTGCATATAGTGTGCTTTTTGTTTTACTCTTAGGGAAAGAGATTCTTCCCCTTCTTATTGCTTTCGGAAAAGAGAAATCGGTTTGGAAAAGTACTACTTGTCTTTGATTTTGTGTTCAAGACTATTGTTTGGAAGTCTTTTTTGGTTTTGAAACAAAAGAAAATACTCTCTTTCCCTCCCGTAAGTAGGCATATTGAACGGTAAAGTGAAATATTTGCACAAGCATACTACATGGTTTTACTTTTCTGTCAAAACATCATGCATTCACCTAACCATCCACTTTAAAATTAACAATAGTTATAGGTTAAAATTTACGTAGCAATTGGAGTGATAGGTTAGAGACGTGTTCGGGTATCGTTAAGAATAGGAGCTGTCATTATTTGTCTGCATTACATTCCAAGACTCGCGCGGTTCTTCCACGTACCCTCGGTATATCGAATGGCCTTTCACATACCCTTGAGGTATATAGAAAGGTACTTCATGTACTCGATTGTATATCGGAAGGCCCCTTGTGTACGGTTATGCATTAGACAGCACTACTACCGATTCGAGCTCCCACGTACCTTGAGTATATCGGGAGACCCCACTAGGATACCCTATCCATCTGAGAAAAGCCCTTTGGTTGTCTTGCTTGGAGCCATACACCCAAAACAGCATTTAGGGAGATTACTACGCACGTACCCTCGAGGTATATCGTGAGTGGCACCTTCTTGACAATCCTGGTGAGAGACCTAACTTTTTGAACTCCTTCTATCATTTTAAGTGTGCTTGTTTTGACCTGTAGCTTGTGTAGGGAAATTTTTTTGGTGTGTTTTCTAGATTTTCAAACCCTAGGTTAGATAGGAACTATACAAACTGGCTGAGTGAAGACACTCCAGAGAGTACGGGGCTTGCCACCTGATTTTACTCCTAGTTCAGGAGAAAATCCAATGGAAGCTATCGATCAAGGAGCTACTACTACCTGCCAAGTGGGAGATAATGTGGTTGTAGAAAGTGGAGTACCATATTCTTCACACTCACCCTTGGTCCAACAACCTTCTCGGGGAAATACCTCGTTCCATTCTCCCACGGAAGGTCATGTTGACGATACAACCCATCAGGATTATGGTCCCAATACTCCATTTTGGGATACCTCTATAGGACAGGCCATTGCCTCATTTGGCACCCGCTTAAACTCTTTTAAATATGAAGAAGAATGTAGGCAATATCGTGCTGCCATTCTCCATGCATAGGAGATTGACAAGCAAATAGATGAACTATTAGGCCCGACACCATCACGTTCCACATCTGTTCTTGTGGGATATCGTTCACTTGTCGATTCTATGAGACCCATTGAACCGATTATAGATCGTGCAATAACACCACACAACCCAGGTCAATTACCACCCCTATCACCTCTCATGTTATGTATGTTCCTAATCCTCCCAGGTCTTCTGCACCTAGGGCCCAACCTTTAGTTCTCGTTTCGTCAGTACCTTCTAGTGTAGGGGAACAACCCCTGGCATGACCTACATTATCTGGCACCGGAATTGTACCTAGTTAAGGGCAGACCTCTAACATAGAACCATCTACAGTTTATGTCCCTCCCACCCATATTGATGTGGTTAATCCCCCATCTAGTTTAGGTCAGCCCTTGGGGGCACAACCTGTAACCGTTCAAACTTTTGGAGGTTATGGTTATCAAATACCTATAGGTAATCATCCACCCAATCCTACAGGAATGCCTTATGCTGGAATTCCATACCCTAGTGACACTTTTACGCCATGGGGGCAACCCAACTGGTCTTACATGCCAACTATGGGAGGGATACCTATACATACTGCGGGAGGTGCCGGAGGACCTCCTTATGGAGGTTCTCCCCATGGGGGGCCTAATGGTCCCAGAGGATCTGGAAACTTTCCTCCTTATGGTACTAGTGGTCCTAGTGGTCCCGGGGGGGCTGGTGGCTTTCCTCCTTATGGCTCTGGAGGGTCTAGTGGCCCTCCGCCTAGTGGTTCCAAAGGCTCTAGAGGTTCACCTCTTGGTGGCTCTGGAGGGTCTGTTGGTCCACCTCCTGGTGGTCCTGGTGGTCCTAGTGGTCCTAGTGGCCCTGGTGGTCCTCCTCCGGGAGGCCCTAGTGGTCTTAGCAGTCCTGATCCCGAAAATCAACCCCCTGCATGGCAAATTTTCTATTAGTTCTTCGTCACAGCAACCTGCTTTTCAGTCAAATTATGGTCCTACTGCTAACTATATGCCATATCAATATTACCAGTATGTGCAACCCAACTGATTGTTACCTTTCCTAGCAAATTTGGACTTTCCTGACTTGTCCAAGTTGATTAATGACCCCATTCGACACAATCCCTCGTGGCCTCCCATTTTGGTAAAGTTACCATCGGATATTTCGAAATTCGATGGGAAGCAGGGAGACGATCTGAAGAACCATGTTATGACATTCCATTTGTGGTGTTCTTCAAACTCCCTCATTGATGACTCCGTTCGGTTACAACTCTTTCAGCGAACTTTGACCGGTACAACCGCGAAGTGGTACATTGAACTCCCACAACATTCGTTTGTGGATTTTGGCCCGTTGGCAACCGTGTTTCTTACACACCTTCAACTCCCTATTCATTATGAAATGGGCACTGATCTTTTAACTTCTCTATGACAGAACACCTCCACCCACATATTCGATCACATTCATGAGTGGAGAAGGCGGAGAAGGCTTATTAAGGCCCCTATTCCAAATCAGTTATTAGCTGATTGGTTTACAAAATCCTTCTTGCCTCCTATTGCCTGAGATGTGGCTATGGACGGTGCTGTTACTGAAGAGCAGGCTATTAGTCGGGCTCAGTACCTAGACTTGGTTTATTCCCAGTCTGGAACTCTTTATGACCTGATTCCTCAAGCTCCTCGCCCCAGCACCGATCCCTCCAAGCCACCAGCAAAAGTACCTGTTGATGGGATTGTTGGTTCAATACAGTCCCCGTCTGCAACGAAACCTGCCAAGCAACCCCAAACTGCCACCCCTACTCCTTCGACTCCTAAGGTTTCTGCTGAGGTCAACTCTATTCAAAGTACACAAACCTCGGGTAATAATAAAAAGAAAGGTAAAAATAGAAATAAAAAACCTAGAAACCAACAAGAGACTCCAAAACCAACCAACAGTGATAACGATAAAGGGAAAAGGAAGGAAAAATATCCCTGTCTGCTATGCAGGGGTGACCATTTTTCAAAGGAGTGTCCTCGCCAGGACGAAATCTCCCAGTTTCTGAAGTCCAATCCCGCACCTGCAGTACTTACGGATCCTTTTCCCTCTCAACAACAACTGATAGACCACATGTCTAATCAAGGTAACTCTAGTTCATCAAAGGAAATTCATATGATGTCCTCAGGTACCATCAATCTGCAAACTCGAAGTCAGAATTATGACAAACCCGTAGATAAGAAAGAAGACCATTCTTCTTCAGGGAAAACTCCCTCTACTAGTTCTCTGGAATCCTCGTCTACTATCCCCTTATCTATCGAGAAGCCTACTCTCGACATGATTTTGCGCCCACCAAATAGTACTCTTCGGAAGGTTGTCTTTAATCCCAATGCCTAAGCTGCTCAATTTTATAATGTGGTTGAAGATATCACTCAGGCACCTTGTGCGATGTCTACCTTAGAAGTACTCCAAAGTTGCCCTACACAGCACAAAAACTTGTTGACAGCATTAGGAGCTTTAGACCCGGATAACACTAACTTGATTCATTTCAATGTTGAGAACTATAAGCCTAGATTACCACATAAACTTGATTTTAAGATCATTACAAAAGTAGTGGGAAAGAAATTTTTTCGAACGGTACTAGATGAAGGAGCTTCGACCTCAGTTTTGTCTCTAACTTGTTGGAAGGCTCTCGACTCTCTTGAGCTTGTAACATCACCTGCGACCCTCAAGGCCTTTGACGGACGGGGTTTCCAACCCCATGGTCTCATATCATCCCTAGCGGTCGAGCTGGGGAGAAAAACTGTTTCCATTCAAGTAGAAATGGTAGATGCCCCTTTAGATTACAACCTCCTTCTAGGAAGAAATTGGTTCTATGCCATGACTGTTGCTGCCTCAACAGTATTCCAAACAGTCCAATTTCCTCATATAGGGAGAATTGTTACCATTGATCAGCTTGATTTCTGTACGCCGGATGTTACTACCTCCATGGCTAATAACATCCCCATGTTAGGCCAGTCCCCTCCTCCTTACCAGTCGATTGGGGTAGGCATGTTGAAGGATTCATCCCTTATGGGGATTTTTCCATCCACTCCTCCTAGCACGGATATCGCAACAGTCCATATGATCGCCTCATTTGATTATGAGCCTAAGGGTAAAAAAGTTGTTGAGTCCACCTCGTTGAGTCCATACGAAGCTATGTATGACAACATTCAAACCTTTTCTGATGATCACACGGTGATCTTCATCTCATGGATTCGAATCCTTACCATTTACCGTACTGGTTAGAACCTTCTCTTCCTGTTCTAGATTATCTCTCTGAGGATTTTCCTTCCGATGAGTCCATTATGGAGATCATGAATACGGATGAGCCCATTTGGGAGGATCACCATCATAGATCCATGTTCCTCCCCAACACCAGTTCGGTTAGCCATGATTTTACATCCTTGTTTCCTACTGATATTGTCAACGTACCCCAAAGTCCTATATTGTTGCAAGATACAAATTCTAAAGGAAACCTTCGCAACATTACTCATATGAATCCGATTGACATATCATCCAAGCCTGATACTATCAAGCATGTTCATGTTGGGCAGAACTGCTCGGCAGACGAATCTGAAGCATACAGGGCACTTTTTAAATAATTCCGTGATATTTTTGCCTGGTCCTATGAAGAGATGTCAGAGATTGACCCATCCATTGTGGTCCATCAGATTAAAACCTATCCCATGGCTAAACCCATCAGGCAAAAACTAAGGCAAGTCCATCCTCGGAAGGCCGTAGCTATTAAAGCTGAAATTGAGAAGCTTCTCAAAGCTGGGTTTATTTATCCTATACCCCTGACGGAATGGGTATGGAATGTTGTCCTTGTCAACAAAAATCAAGGCACCATTAGAGTCTCTATCAAATTTAGGGATTTAAATAAAGCTTGTCCGAAGCACAACTTTCCTACCCCGCACATCGATCAGATTATCGACAACTGTGCTGGAAGTGTCATCTTTTCATTCATGGATGGCTTCTCTGGCTATAATCAGATTGAGATATTACCCTCTGATCAGCATAAGACAGCATTCATTTTCCCATGGGGAACCTTTGCATATAAGAAGTTTCCTTTTGTCTTGAAAAAAGTTGGAGCCACGTTCCAGCGTGCAATGTCCTATGTGTTCACAATATTAAACATATTGTTGAACCATACCTTGACGATCTCCCTCCTCATTCACAACGATGGGAGGACCACCCTGGTCATCTTAGAGACATATTCCTATACGGCTCAATCCGCATAAATGTGTTTTTGCGTTAAGACGGGACGTCTGCTAGGCTTTGTGGTATCCAAGGATGGCATCCGAATCAATCCTTGAAGATTGCTGCTATTTTAGATCTACCAGCCCCAACTAATCTCCTTGAACTCCAAAGTTTGCAAGGGAAGGCAAACTTTCTCCATCGTTTCATGTGCAATTTCGCAGAGAAAATGCATGGTTATATGCGTCTCCTCAAGAAGAACACTCCATTCTTCTGGGATGACCAAGCCCAACGTGCCTTTGATAATCTTAAGCACACTCTGACTCATTCACCCGTGATACACCCCCCAGATTATTCAAAGGACTTTCTCTTGTATATTGCTGCCTCCGCTACTACCATCGCCATGGTTTTAGTGCAGGAAAATCTCCACGGTCAAGAGCACGTGATTTATTATGCCAATAAGAATCTCATGGATTCTGAAACTCGCTATTCACGTGCAGAAAAGTTAGCATTGGCCACGGTCATTACTGTACAAAAATTTTGTCCCTATATTGAGCTCCGCACTACCACCATATTGGCAGACCAGAACCCGATGTATTACATCCTGTCTCATCATGTGCTCGGGGGCAAGTACTCTCGTTGGATATTCATACTTCAGGAGTTTGATCTAGAATTTGCCAAAGCCACATCAAAGAAATCCCTTGGTATTTTCCAAGATTATGTGTGATCTTCCCTATGCTTCGATGGAATCTGAGCCCAGTGATTCATTTTCGGATGAATTCATGTTCCTGATTAGCACTACCAATCCTTGGTATGGAGATTTGCTTATTTATCTCCAAACACAACGATTTCAGACGCATTTATCCCGCAATGATCGCCACCGTATCCATCACCATGCGAAGTACTATCTCATCCTGAATGACACCTTGTATAGACGTGGGATTGACTCTATTCTTCAGCGATGCCTCACCCATGAGGAGGCTGAACATGTGTTAAATGATTGCCACTCTGGAGCATGTGGTGGTCATTTATCTGGGATGGCTACAGCCCAGAAAATCCTTTGCGCTGGCTATTTCTAGCCTTCTGTCTTCAAAGACTGTCATGAGACTGTTAAGAAATGCCCACCTTGTCAACACTTTTATCCTAAAAATCACACCCATCCTGCTCCACTACACCCCGTCATTGTCATTGGCCCATTCGCCAAATGGGAGATTGACTTCATGCATTGTAAGCCTACCTCATCCAGGGGGCATGGTTACATCATTGTAGTCGTTGATTATTTCACAAGATGGGATGAGGCCATGCCTACATATGTAGAAGATGGTAAGACTGTCGCTCTCTTCTTATTCAATCATATCATAGCTAGATTCAGAGTTCCACAGTCCATCGTTACTGATCATGGATCCCATTTCCGTAATCAAATGATGGAGGAACTGAGTGCCAAGCTAGGTTTTCGCCATGAAAAATATACGTCGTATTATCCACAAGCTAATGGTCAAGTAGAGGCCATTAACAAAGTTTTGAAAACTATGCTTTGTTGGATGGTTGGAGATCATAAATCCAACTGGAACCACGTTATTTTCTCCGCTCAGTGGGTTTATCAGACTTCTATGAAAACAGCCACTGGTTTCACACCATTCGAGCTTGTCTATGGACTCGAAGCTGTCTTACCGATTCAAAGTCAGATTCCATCCTTACAACTTGTCATCGAACTTCTCCCAGACACTTCTGCGGAGGAAGAAATATTTTTGTACTTGAGTAACCTTGACGAGACTAGGAGAGATGTTGCCTTGGCTAATGAGGCACATACGAAATACATCAAGGTGCAGTATGATAAATCCATCCAACCTCGTGTCTTTAATGAGTGTGACCTAGTCTTGACTTATGATCAGAGATATGACAAACTAGGGAAGGGTAAGTTCGAGTCCATGTGGTATGGACCTTTTGTTATTTCTAACATGTTAGAGAAAGGAGCTTACGAGCTCATGCATTATGATGGAATCCCTTTGGGGCAACCTCGCAATGGGTTGTACCTGAAAAGGTACTATGCCTAGGTCTTTCTTGGATAGTATCTTGTATATATGTATATTGATTGACTTTCACTGTGATTTTAGTATTTTCAAGATGGTTTTGAGTTTAGTGTTTGCATCTGTTTATACCATGTTTTGGTCATGTAAATGGATTTATATGGCTTCGTTGACGGTGCTTGCCGCCACACCTTAAATCTCACCTCGGTTGCTTGGGTCATTTATTCGCCAGCTGAAGATTTGGTCAGTTCAGGAGCGGTTTGTATAGGTCTCGCTACTAATAACATCGCTGAGTCTGAAGCAGTCATCGGTCTTCTGACTGAAGCTGCCTCCCAGGATGTTTGTGATCTAGTAGTCTTGATGGACTCACAACTCGTGGTTTGTCATTTAAACCATGTTTACACCATTAGAAACCTGGTGCTCCTCCGCCTCTTCCGGAGAGTACGTTTTCTAGAAAGATCATTTGAAACCATTACCTATAGGCATATCCCTAGGGAACATAATGTAGTTGCTGACTCGTTAGCTAATTACATCCTAGACTAGCATATTGCCCATTCATGACAGAAAAATCAAACATGGTACATTCTAAATAAACATTCAAAGACACATAAAACTCATAGAAAATGCATTTCCCATTTGAAACATATAAACACTGTGTAAAAGTCTCTCTCTCTCTCTCTCTCTCTATATATATATATATACGAAAAAGTTTACAAAAAAAATAGGTCCCGAGACCTCATCTGAAGCACGTAGGCTTTCAGGCAAAATCATCATACAAAATACTGAAGCTGTCAGCTTTCAGTGCATATCTCATACACTAGTGATGCTCGTGATAGCACATCACTGCTCGAGCTACCCTACGTAGCAACCTACTGAATCGACCCGGTACTCCTGCTGTGGATCTCTGATATCTCATCGGGAGGTCATCAATGTCAGCATCTGGGATATCCAAGGTCAACCTATCTAGGTTTTCCTCCAGCTCCCCGATGATATCATCACCCCATGGTACAAATCGGGCTCTAGCTCGTCTATCCAATGGAGAAGCTTCTCCATGTCGCGCTACTCCAACATCTGCATGAGAATATACAGGTCTCATCACTTAACATAAAAAATATAAAACATCCAAAAACATAAAAACATTTCATCCATTTTAGGGTTTCTTGCTTCTTACCGATGTCACCCCTCTGTCCGCCAGGTGGGAGTGGTAGGTTAGGATCTCCGGTGAAGTTCGTACCTGCGTAAGCATAATCCTCAACCATGAGGATCTGATCTCGGAGCCATCTGAAGAACAGATCACCGAACTTCACCCTTCCCCTACCTGCTCCTCTACGAGCCATGACCTGGACCCACCTCAACATACGAGGGTCCCGTGCTCTCAAACTCTGGAATACCACCTGAGGTCTCATCTGTGGAACCCGCTCGAAGAAGAAGTAGGATAAAATGGATCCAAATCCAAACTACTTTAGTTCTCCCTGTTGACACTTAGTCAGCTGATCTTTGAATATTGGAAGCATGGCTTCCGCCCCATTGAACACCATGGGTGCCATGGCCTCTATGGCATACAACATGTGTTCCCTAGAATCCTAGTGCACACCCTGACTCCCGGACACCCTCTACATAGTAAATAGGACGGTCCGTAGATGCCCATCCGTCACTGCTCTGATGGGGATTTTCTTCCCCGATGTCCTCGTCCCTGGAGCATAGTGACGATCTATAAGCTCTCGAGTGGTAATATCCCCCCCACGGGAACCTATCAGTGAGATGGAGTCACCCCGTCTTGAGAGACCAGTCAAGAAGTAGATATCCTCTACTTCCACTGTAAGAATATGGGCCCCCGCCTTGAAATATTGCTGCTCTAGATTCCACATCCGCAGTATGTGTTCCAGTGACCGCTCATGTGACACCATGCTTAGCGTTCGGAATAACTTCAGGAACCCACAGTCCCATTATGCGGCAATACAACCCGCATTTCTCTCTGCAAAGGCATCATCATTGTCATGTGTTCTTTCTTTCCATATCACCATGTTTTGAGCAACCAAGGCCTATCAAAAACAATCATAGTATGCGTTACAATCATTCCTAATCATTAAAAATCAAAAGAATGACTTATTATTGCTCATGCTATGAGTTTAAAGTCTCCACGACTGGCACCTCCTGTGCACCATTGGAGATAGGAGGTGGCACCGCCTGTCAACTATGTTATAGGCATGGTTCTTGGGTGGTACCGCGTATCCCGCAAGGGGTAGCCGCAATGCCCGCTTTTAACGTTTTAGGTCTTGCCATATGAGCCCAAAACCCCACCAAAACTCAAAATAAACACTGTGAAATGAAAGAATAGGGTGTTAGCTATTACCTGCAACTGACGATGCTCAAAACGGACGGCGGAAACTCCCGGTATCAGCTGTAGAAGATCTAGCTAAGAAAATGCTCCAAGTGCTCTCCGCTATGGGTAAATAGTGAAATGATTTGATTTTTTACTATTTACATGACTTATATAGGCATTTTTGGGTCTGACATACTATAGTTTTGATATAAAATCATATTTTAGTCAAAGTTTATCTGTCGTAATCCCCCTTAATGTTAGTTATAAATGCATTTAACACTTGTCTCTAAGTCGATTGTAGGATAAGAGAACCATAGTAAGAAGGTTTGGAAGTCTGTTTATGGCTTTTTTGCACTTTCATAAAACGAAAAAGGTCGATGAGCATTCATTACGACTCTTTGATCACGCTCTTTAAACCTAGTATCAAAGGTCCGAGTCCATTTCAGTTTCTTTCCAGGCTCATAAAAAATTGACATTGTGTAAAGAAGCATCACGGAGTCTTCTTTTCACCTCTTTTTAAGGCTCCTTAAACATGAAAAGATCGTCAAGTCCATTTTCGATTCTTTCTAGGCTTGTAAAATATGAAATTGTGTAAAGAAACCTCATGGAGTTCTCTTTAAACTCTTTTCAGGCTCCTTAAATACGAAAAAGATCGTCGAGCGATCTTGTCTTCTTCACGCTCATTAAAGAATTTGAAGAGTCATCCGTCCAACGGTAAGTTATCTCCTTTTCGGTTCGGATATGACTATTTACAAAAAAGGAACACTCCAACCAATCATGACTAGAAGAGTTCTCTAAGGTATGATTTTACACTTTTCGGGCCTTAGAGACTAAATCATACGAAAAAGGACCCCCTTTGGAGTTTTCTTCCGTATTCGTTCAGACTCTCTAAACATGAATGATACCGAGTTTTCTTTCAATAGACTCATTAAATTAAACATTGAGAGACCCATTTTGGGAACGAACCCCTCCTCTCTTAGGTTCGTAAAACATATGAGTCTGGACTTGTCTTCCGACAAGCTATATCGAGTGTTTGTTACCCTCTTTGAACTCATAAAACCGAAAAGAGGCACTCATCAATCATGATGGGGGAAATGGGAAGGGAATCATTTTGTAAATAATGGCAGTTGTTTGTTGTTACCTTTGAACATGGCACTTGTCTGCACATCATGTCAGTCAATTGGGTATTCAGTTGATCTTCGCGACGATCCACTTTCATGAGTCATGTCACTCCTTTGAGTCTTTCAAAAGAATGCATTGTCCACTGTCGCATTGTGTGTTTGTCTCGTTCAGTCATGCTACCATGTCTTTTTGTCGTGCCGCCCGATGTTCAAAGGGGATTTGAAGAAGTTTTACCTCTGCAATCTACACAGCCTTTGTGTCAGTATCTTTGAGTCAGTCATATGGTTACTACATTCACATCATTCCAGAACTATGTTTTGATTTTCGTGTCGTTGATGTGGGACTCATCATGGCCCTCCTTCAACGAGACTTTTCCCGTCAACATCAGCATATCATCCAGGAAATAGTCTTAGAAACAATATTTAGTACCTTGAGATTTGTATGCCTTATTGACAGATTCTCTCGCTCTTGACATAGGTTCACATCATTGACCTTTGATCAATATAATCGACTGGGTTTTCGACATCAGGACATCTATTCACACTCAATAGATTGCACTAGAGTACCTTGGGAATCATTCACATTAATGGTGATCTCCCTCGCACTTGTTAACGGTTCACATCATTAGCCGGTAATCAAGTGGTTTCTACCATGTTCGACTTCAAATCATTGTAATCACATGGATAGAATCGTACTTTGTGGAAAACCAGATGAAGACCCTAGGTATTTGTTTAAAGCGCTCATTGCTTTTCCCCAGGTTGAGATTGAGTTTTGTATATCTAGCATGGATCCACATTTGTATGGTCATGGCTATGCTCAAATTTGCATCTGTATGACATAGATCTACATTGTATGTCTAGTAGCTATGTCCAAGTTTGAGTCCTCTATCACATGGATCTACGTTGTATTCTAGTAGCCATGCTTGTTTATTCCTCTCATGGATCTGCCTTGTATTGGTCTACAACCATGAGTTTGGTTACTTGTGTCTATGAGTCAACATACTGATGTACTATAGATGCCTACCTGACAATATGCTCCAATCAAGCTGATATTTTCACCTCATAGCGACGACTTGTTCTCTCAAAGCTCTCGTTTATCGTATCCCTCTAAGACTCATGCTTTGGGGGGTATCCTGTTATACCAAAATCCTATCACCATCATGTGATAAGACCTTTGACATACCTACTTGCCCTGAATCCCAGCACTTGAAGTGGAAACCCATGCTAATTGTCAATCTTTCATGAAAATTCCCAGCACCGCACTTTCCCTATTGTCTAGGAGTGGTACTTTGTTCACACCGCCTATCCCTTGTTGTCCACAAGCGGTGCCACCGCTTATGGCCCTTAGCCCATAAGCGTTTCTTAACCAAACCGCTCTGTCATTGAAGGAGAAATGCGGTACCCTGGGTAAAAAGGGAAAAAAAGAAGTTTCTCGAGGCTTCTAGATGATGATCCTCGTGTCTTCCCTTATCCCTATCATTGTGGGTCAATTCAGCTCGAGATCCCTCATCCTAGGATCTTAGAGGCCACCTCATCCTCTAATCTCTCAACCATCCCTATCCATTGAGCCTAATAAATACAAGCTCATATCCATGGTTGAGGGGGAGAACTCTTAAGGTATTGTTATGTTGTTGGATTGATTACTTGGCCCAAGCCATTAGAGAGCATAGAGAGCTAGAGTCAGAGCTTATGGGGATGAGAGTTCTTGGTTTCATGGAGATGCATGTCAACACTAAGGCTTGGTTGTAAACTTCTCCATTTTTATCTTAATGCAAGTTTATTTTTGTCCCACATTATTGTTGTTGTTTGATTTCACATGTATGTTGTTAGATTCCTTAGTCACTAACATGGATCAGTAGATTATATTCTGGCAGATTTGATGTGTTTGTGTGTTTAAGCTGATTGCAGGTACACAGGGTTACTATCAAAGCATCATATTCCAGGTATCTACAGCATCCAGGGAGGGTCTTCAATCTCTGTCCTTCATTTGTTCTGGATCTGAACCATTCAGACCAGTGGAACACCTTACTGTCCGCAGAAGGTGAAATATTCCAGCTAACACTATTGTTTTTTGGATCATATTACGTAAGGGGTCATAATAGTTCAAGGTTAAGGTGTATTTATGGGGGGAATATTTGGGCACCAGATCACAATATGTAGTGAAAGGGGAATCTTTGGGAATCATACAATGTAGGGGACATAACGATTAGGGATCAAGACATGCTAAAGAGTTGGGTTGTTAGGATCCTAATGTGTTTTGGTCTATCACGATCAGAGGTTCTAATGAACTATATTATCATCATGATGTTCATGGTTAAAATGTCTTAGGAGATCGACATCTATGTTTTGGAACATATTACATCAGGGCTCATAATAGTTCAAGGTTAAGGAGTATTTAGGGAGGGAATCTTTGGCCACCAGATCACAACATGCCTTGAATAGGGAACCTTTGGGAATCAAACAAGGTAGGAGTCATAACGATTAAGGATCGAGACATGTTAAAGATTCATGTTATTAGACTCCTTAGTGCGTTTTGGGATATCACGATCAGAGGTTGTAATGTACTATATGATATCATCATGATGTTTAGGGTCAAATTTTATTAAGAGACCAACAACTATCTTTTGGATCATCTTTCGCCATGGGTTGTAATAGTTTAGGGTTAAGGTGTATTTAGGAGGGGAATATTTGGCCACCAGAACACAATATTCCCTAAATGGGGAATCTTTGGGAATCAGATAGGGTAGGAGTCATAAAGATTAGGGATCAAGACATGCTAAAGAGACAACTTTTTAGGCTCCTTAGTGTGTTTTGAGCTATCACGATCAAAGGTTGTAATGTACTATATGACAGCTTTCACAATCAGAGGTTGTAATGTACTATATGACATCATCATGGTGTTTAGGGTCAAAATGTCTTAAAATATTGACTACTATGTTTTGGATCATATTATGTCAGGGGTCATAATAGTTCAAGGTTAAGGTGTATTTAGGGGAGGAACCTTTTCCCACCGGATCAGAATATGCTCTGAATGGGGAATATTTGGGCATCAAGAAGGGTAGGAGTCATAATGATTAGGGATCAAGACATGCTAAAGAGTCATGTTGTTAAGATCCTTAGTTTGTTTTGGGCTATGATGATCAGAGGTTGTAATGTACTATATGATATCATCATGATGTTTAGGGTCAAAAATTCTTACGAGATCGGCACTTTTGTTTTGGGTCATATTACATCAAGGGTCATAATAGTTTAGTGATAAGATGTATTTAGGGGCGGATATTTTCCCACCAGATCACAATATGCCCTTAATGGGAATCTTTGGACATCAGAGAAGGTAGGATTCATAATGATTAGGGATCAATACATGCTAAATATTTAGTTTGTTAGGGTCCTTAGTGTGTTTTGGGATATCACGATCAGAGGTTGTAATGTATTATATGATATCATCATGATGTTCAGGGTCATAAATGTCTTAGGATATCAAGAACTATGTTTTGGATCATACTACATCAAGAGTCATAATAGTTCAAGGTTAAGGTGTACTTAGGGGGGAATCTTTGGCCATTGAATCACAATATGCCCTGAATGAGAAATATTTAGGAATCAGATAGGCTAGGAGTTATAACAATTAGGGATCAAGACATGCTAAAGAGTAAGGTTGTTAGGATCCTTAGTTTGTTTTGGGATATCATGATTAGAGGTTGTATATGATATCATCATGATGTTCATGGTCAAAATGTCTTAGGATATGGATGACTATGTTTTGGATCATATTACGTCAGGGGTCATAATAGTCATAATAGTTCAGGGTCTAACATTGGTCACAAGTCATTAACACATTTTATGTAACATAAACATCAATGGCTCATAAATATAAAATTATCGAATGGTATTGCTCTAGCAATTTTAGGATTCTATCAAAAGGACTCTAAAGGGATTTCCAAAATATAGAGATGAACATAGGATCTCTTAGTCTTCGCACATGGATCTCATAGGGGCAATGTTTGATGGTCAAATAAAATTTAAAAATTTTAACAGTAATCCATAAAATCAGGGACCATGCTCGGGCTATCGTTGTATTCATGTTTGTCATGAAGCAACGATAATTACTGGGAAGTAGGATAAGAGCACACTTTTTACCTGCGTGCGTGATCACTATATGTCATTAAATATATATAGAGGTAACCAATATGAGAGGTTGACCCAAATGTGTCCAAAACAGAGTCGTATATCCTAGTTAGTTGAGTTGGCCTCATGACAAGGGATGATGATTTTCATCTAATTAAAGATGTAGTTAATCATAAAGAAATTTAATTAGAGCCATGGCATGTGGTTGATTAGATGGTGGGAAATCCACAAAGACAACTTCCCATGGGCGTGATAAATGGGAATGAGAATATACAAGCCCTGCTTAATGTTGGTTGGTTTAGAGATGTTGTATGCGACACATAGGAAACACAACCTTGTATATAGTTCATCACATTATTGTAGAGGTGGAGCCAAAAATATAATATATGAAGCGTAACTAAACTATTTTGGATACAAAATGATTGTCTTGTAATAGTAATCTCCCAAAATGAGAATGGGCACACACAAATATTGCTAAGTTAGAACAAGTCCTTTCCTAGATGAAACTTAATTAGGTGAAATGTACATTAGAAGAGATCAACGTATATATGAAGATATGTTATATCTACTAGCTAATGTCAAGGTCAAAATAGTTAAGGGTAAAATTGTGCTAGTGTGTAGATGTGTGTCAAAGGAAAAATATTTCATTACCCCTTTTTTCATGTCAAACATGTGTTCAATAGTGACAGGTCATTGGGAGTTTTCTAAAAAGACAAATTAAACATAGGGTTGCACATTCAAATTCTTCTTGTGCATTCATGTTGTCACTAGATCAAACTTAAAATCAAAGAAGTCACCAACAACATTGATACAACAACTCAAAAAATAAAATATAGGAACCAATTGAGTCCAAGAAGATACCATTGCATCCAAGGAGAAACCATTTGTGCGTCAAAGGAGAGACCACCTACACATCGAAGGAAAAACCCCACCATGTCTTACATAAGCGCCTCGTATCTGATTGCATGTGTTGCTATGGTACCCACCATCTTTGTTTTTTTCTAAATTATTAAGATTGTTAAATTCCATGCCCTAAATTTCTTTAACATTATAGTTCATTATAGTAACACTTCCCAGGAACATCCATTGAATTTGAAGGATTAATTCTCCATACAAAAAGATAGAAGAAATATAGACCTCCCATACGTCTCAATATTTGATCACCAACTGCTTTGAATCATGCAATATTCACTCCATAAGCAGGCCTAAAGGGTTGATGTTGGCATAGCTAATGAATACTATCCATTAGCTCATCATTATGAGCAGTAACTTGACATAGTCAATACAGTAGAATAGGTTTGAAGAAGAACATTTAAATCTCAAAATGAGCCATGAGTAAGGAAGTCAAAACTCATTTGAAGATGCATAATGTTTACAACATATAGTTGGGAATTAGAAAATGAATCCAACAACTATCCAAGTGCTTGGATTGGGCATTTAAGAATTCAATCACACAACATTCATACAACAAAATTTGCATCACAACCTAAAACCAAGATCTATAGAAGACACAAATCAGAGATGAATGTCTCATAATTCTTCTTTGCATTTATATTTGTATAAAAACTTTGCATAGAATTAAGATGATAGAAACATTTGTAACACAATTGTGGTTCTATCGCTACTTAATGTATTTACACATATCTTATGTAGCAATTATAGTGTGATTCTAGAAGAGCCAAGGGGGATGAATGAGGAGAAGCTTAAAACATAAAATAGAAAAATAGGGATCTACAAATGAGAAATGAATCCTTTGGTTATAACTCTAGTTTTCTATGAGGCTCTTCCTCCAAATATCCTCCTCTCTTCTTCTTTTTTGGCCCCTTTTATAATATTTTGGTCCCATTTTTTCCTTGCTTTCTTCACTTTATCCCACCATCCATGTGTATTTGATATAACATTATCTCTTCATAATGAAGTAACAACAAATGTCACTCATTATTTGCATGAGCACCATGCATTGCCTCAAAACCTCTCTTTATATGTGTCTTTGCTTTATTGATAACACCTTACCAAGGAACTCCTTTAAAACCTCTCAACTTGTGATGCGCAAACAACCTTCAGAATTTGGTAGGAAGCTACTTGAGCATTTGAATTAGGGTTGAAAAGGCTATCCCAAGGTTAAATTCACCACATCTATTTTAGAAAGATTATAAAATGAATATGATTATGTTTAGACAACCTTACTGACAAGTTATCCTCCTCATTTTCATAAATCTTTCTGCGTCTACCTCTTACCATGAGAACGAAAGATGAGAAAATATTATAGAGTGGTCAAGGGGTCCTCATGATGCTCTTTAAAACTTGAACTTCACACCTTATATTTCATAACTACTTAATCCTGCATTTACTCCTATGCTTTTGGGTAAACACCCTTGCATGATCTTCCTACTAGGATTATGTTAGCACTCATCGACTTGAATTTATGAATACAACCAGAGAAACATCTATCACATTTATCATGATCTTATTTAAAATAACACCCTAACTGAACTAGAAAATTATCATTTCTCAAAGACTCTGCAGTGTAGCTCTACTTAGTGTATTCTGAGTGTTAATCTATGATCCTTTAGGGGCAAATCAGAAATTTTAGATGACATAACCTGAGTGGGTAAATCCTAGTACTAACATTTTCAGCCATTCTTGTCCTAATCATTTTGCTTCTCGTTGTCCTTATGGTTCAAAAAACAGGTGGCATGGCTTTGATTCCCTATCTACTAGTTACTTGGCACCACTATGTCAAAATGAAGGGGATAATAATGGGAAAGCTCATGCTTGTTAAATATCACATCATTGCATTTCTTCCAAAGAAAATCATTATCTTCAATTGACACAAGCAACCAAGCATATGTGAATTCAATAGCCCATGGAAGTTTATCCCCTTACATAGTCACTCTCCATGAGAGGGAGGCTGGAAGGTATGGCTAGTAGACAGCCTTTGACCAAGCCTAGATAGAGGTGGTTGTGGGGTATAACCAAAATAGATGCAGCAGAGTCTCAGCACATCTATAGTGGGTAAAAGGAACATACACCCGTCAAGTTTTCACCATAAACAAGTAGGATACCTCACTGAAAGGTAAAGAACTACAAATGCATAACATGGCCTTACTCTTATAAATCTTATGCTAAAAACCCAATAACATAAAAAATATGTTACATATTCAATTTTTTAATAGAATATTATACACACCAAACCAATCTATGTGATAAGAATTAGCATTGGAACAATCTACTCAACTATTGCAACTTTTGTTCTTGATTAAAAAATCATAATTAGCATTCACAGTTGAATTACAACTACATTTTGTAAGTGTCTCAAAAGAACATATAAAAACAAACCCAAATCTGAAGCATGGATATATAAAAAATAACAACCAAATCAGATCCAAATCACAGCCAAATCCTTTTGAAAACTAAGAACTATTTCTATCCAAAAATAAAACCAAAACTCTAGATAAAGAATGTTTCCATCACCTCGAAGCTTTTCACCCTTCTAGGTATATGGCTTATATTTATTTATTGTGCAACTAGTTTTAGACAATTTTTTTATCTAATTAATATACCCTTGTTCTATGTATTGCATATTCAAAAGCACTCTATTGTGCATCGAAAGGGATCTGCATAGATTTCCTGCTAGAACTTCAGAATAAATGACAAAAAATTGTAAATCTATCATGAATAAAATTCCACCCAAGTCATTTAATTATGGAAGTTGTCCACCTTTTGATCTTTATGTGGAATCATCACATTTTATGGTCGTTGTAATCAACCATGGTGAATGGGAAGATGAATTGAGCATGATTGCAAACATGATTCTAAATGAACAATATACATGTACATTCAAAGTTGTTAGATTTGTTACATTCACAAATAGAATTACTACAAACCTTATAAACAACTGCTTTCATGTCAACTACAATTGGAAAAGCATCCGTGGAGAATTCTTGGAGGCCCTTGCCACCATTTTAGTCCGACCAATGGTGTACCACAATCGGAGATGACTCAACTATCTTCCACTGTAAATGAATATGATAGGCCAGTGGGGTGCACCTGTGGGGAAGATGAGTGTGTATTTTTTACTGATGATGATAAGGAATGTTAAAAAAAAACTTGATCAAATGTTGTGTACAATACTTTATATTGAACAGCTTATGTGTAATCTTGATAATGTATAATGCAGTTTATGTGTAATAATTTATATTGATATATGTTATAGAATGAAATAGTGTCAAACAATTGGCTATCTTATCGGCTTGGCGCGTATTCTCCCTTAGGACATGATAAAACATTATTTCTACATTTATGCTAGGGTGAAGAATAACTCCTCCTACTCCTATCACCCCAAGGCTGCTCGCATCATTTAATAAAAAGCATGTATATTGTATATTGATTATTTGTCATTGCATATAATTTATGTCGTAATGATATCGAAGGGAATCGATAACTTCTACCCATATTTTATCTCATTTATGTTGCATGTTTATGATGGTAAAGGAATAGGTCATTAGCATGTGATATTAATATATGACCATCTTTGTGTTGATTATTCTACTACATCCAATTCTCTCTTATCCTAGATCAATGGTTATCGGTATGTAGTTTAACGAACTTATATGATATGATTCTTTGTAGACTCTGATGTCAACGCCTTAGGATGATGTAGACATGTCAGGAGCCATTAACCCTCTCATAGATATTCAAAAAAACGTTAAAAGTTTAGCTAAAAAACTTTTGAAATTGGTGGTTACAGAAGATACTCCTATGAATTAAAGAAGAAGCAAATTCTTGATGGAATGCATCAGAAAGTACAATGTATGCTTTTTAAATATTATATTCCATTAATTCCTTTAAAGAATATATATGACATATATCTTAAAAGGGATCCAAGAGCTTGACTTGGTGAAGTCTATATCTGTAGGCATTCTTGAGATACAAAGAACTTGGTGTTAGGAATAGCACTAAACATGCATCTATGCATGCACCCTCTACTCATGTTGCACATCTTATTGGTGGCTTAGTTCCTTCTATTGCCTCATTTACCCTTGGTCTACACCTAGTGTCGGTGTGAGGCAGTCTATGACCCTTGGTTCTATTACTCTTGCGCATCATTCATCTGATGATGATATGAGCCCCAAAACATCAAGCTTGATACTAAAAAAGCACCGTACAATTATCAGGTTCTTTAGATTTGGACCATGATTTAGTGCTAGTGAAGGCATTAAAACTCCCTAGTAATTACATCTACTCCATTGGTATGCTTTCATTTTATACAACGATGAATAGTTGTGTATTCATTCAATCTATCTAATCGGAATATTTTATTGCAATGTAGGAAATAACTTGTTCTTGTTAAAATTTTCATATGCTTAGCGAAGACATCGGTATTTCATTTCATTTTTCATAGCAAAAGCATATAAACAGGATCACTAAAAGATAGACAAGAACAACCATACAAAAGGAACACAAAGATTTATCCTGGGAAAACCCTAAAGGGAAAATCCC